>CM060675.1:288932-411432 GCA_030686955.1 Odontamblyopus rebecca
TAATCGTGATAAAAACCTTCACAAACAGGATTTCAGCAGCTCTTCGGTGTAAACACGCACATATGTGGGTTTGTACAGTCACGTACATTAAATATAATATAAAATAATATAAATATTCCGCTTTATTCTTGGTATTTTACAGAAACATTGAGCGGAGCGCACATATACAGACCTGAGTTAGCTTTAGCACGTATCTCCGGGGATTAAACTCCTTTATTCCGGTTCCGCCGGATAAAACCTCACGGACTCACGGCTGGACTCATGTTCGGAACGGCCCGGTCCGCTGTCCGCTTCTAACACGTTAAAAACAACATTATTTAAGGTTAAACTGTGCTTTTGTTGGAGATAAAATCACTTTAGACACGGAGGATCCGGAAGCTGCGGCATGACGCTCTATGGCGCGATGACGTCATTGTTTGGCTCTCAGAAAAATGAAAGAATAAAAAAAATGATTACAGACATTATTATTTCACTTTATCTTTTATTATAATATCGTACCATCATTTTCCATTTGTAATAGAGAAGATAAAACATGAGAAAGCAGAAATGTTTTTACCTCTTTACCCTGATGTTCCTGCTTCCGCCGCACGGGGCGCCACAGGACCGGCCCGGAACACCGTACAGGGCATCTGACAGGGCATCTGACAGGGAGGAGGGGCAGGCGGGGCAGGAGGGGCAGGAGGGGCAGGAGGGGCAGGAAGGGCAGGCGGGGCAGGAGGGGCAGGAGGGGCAGGAAGGGCAGGCGGGGCAGGCGGGGCAGGAGGGGCAGGAAGGGCAGGCGGGGCAGGAGGGCAGGCGCTCCCGGAGTCACACAGAAGTGTGGGGTTAGTCCCATTCACACAGAAGTCCTGGTTTAGTCCTGGTTTAGTCCTGGTTTAGTCCTGGTTTAGTCCTGGGTCTAACCCGGGTCTAAACCGGGTCTAACCCGGTTTAAAACCGGGTCTGTAGCAGGTCTAAACCGGGTCTAACCCAGGTTTAAAACCGGGTCTGTAGCAGGTCTAACCCGGGTTTAAACCGGGTCTGTAGCAGGTCTAACCCAGGTTTAAACCGGGTCTGTAGCAGGTCTAAACCGGGTCTAACCCGGGTCTGTAGCAGGTCTAAACCGGGTCTAACCCGGGTCTGTAGCAGGTCTAACCCGGGTCTGTAGCAGGTCTAAACTGGGTCTAAACCGGGTCTGTAGCAGGTGGTTTAGTCCTGTTTTAGTCCGGATTTAGTCCTGGTTTAAACCTGGTTTAAACCTGGTTTAGTCCTGGTTTAGTCCTGGTTTAGACTTGGTCTAGTCCTGGTTTAGTCCTGGTTTAGTCCTGGTTTAGACCTGGTTTAGTCCTGGTTTAGTTCTGCTTTAGACCTGGTTTAGTCCTGGTTTAGTCCTGGTTCAGACCTGGTTTAGACCTGGTTTAGTCCTGGTTTAGACCTGATTTAGACCTGACTTAGACCTGGTTTAGTCCTGGTTTTGTCCTGGTTTAGTCCTGGTTTAGTTCTGCTTTAGACTTGGTTTAGTACTAGTTTAGTTCTGCTTTAGACCTGGTTTAGTGCTGGTTTAGTCCTGGTTTAGACCTGGTTTAGACCTGGTTTAGACCTGGTTTAGTCCTGGTTTAGTCCGGATTTAGTCCTGGTTTAAACCTGGTTTAGTCCTGGTTTAGACCTGATTTAGACCTGATTTAGACCTGGTTTAGTCCTGTTTTAGTCCGGATTTAGTCCTGGTTTAAACCTGGTTTAGTCCTGGTTTAGTCCTGGTTCAGTCCTGGTTTAGTCGTGGTTTAGTTCTGCTTTAGACCTGGTTTAGTCCTGGTTTAGGCCTGGTTTAGTTCTGCTTTAGACCTGGTTTAGTCCTGGTTTAGTCCTGGTTTAGTTCTGCTTTAGACCTGGTTTAGACCTGGTTTAGTCCTGGTTTAGACCTGGTTTAGTCCTGGTTTAGTCCTGGTTTAGACCTGGTTTAGTCCTGGTTTAGTTCTGCTTTAGACCTGGTTTAGTCCTGGTTTAGACTTGGTTTAGACCTGGTTTAGTTCTGCTTTAGACCTGGTTTAGACCTGGTTTAGTCCTGGTTTAGACTTGGTTTAGACCTGGTTTAGTTCTGCTTTAGACCTGGTTTAGACCTGGTTTAGTCCTGGTTTAGACCTGGTTTAGACTTGGTTTAGACCTGGTTTAGTTCTGCTTTAGACCTGGTTTAGACCTGGTTTAGTCCTGGTTTAGTTCTGCTTTAGACCTGCTTTAGACCTGGTTTAGTTCTGCTTTAGACCTGGTTTAGACCTGGTTTAGTTCTGCTTTAGACCTGGTTTAGACCTGGTTTAGTCCTGGTTTAGACCTGGTTTAGTCCTGGTTTAGACCTGGTTTAGACCTGGTTTAGACCTGGTTTAGTTCTGCTTTAGACCTGGTTTAGACCTGGTTTAGACCTGGTTTAGTCCTGGTTTAGACCTGGTTTAGACCTGGTTTAGACCTGGTTTAGTTCTGCTTTAGACCTGGTTTAGACCTGGTTTAGTCCTGGTTTAGTTCTGCTTTAGACCTGGTTTAGACCTGGTTTAGTCCTGGTTTAGTTCTGCTTTAGACCTGGTTTAGACTTGGTTTAGACCTGGTTTAGTTCTGCTTTAGACCTGGTTTAGACTTGGTTTAGACCTGGTTTAGTTCTGCTTTAGACCTGGTTTAGACCTGGTTTAGTCCTGGTTTAGTTCTGCTTTAGACTTGGTTTAGACCTGGTTTAGTTCTGCTTTAGACCTGGTTTAGACTTGGTTTAGACCTGGTTTAGTTCTGCTTTAGACCTGGTTTAGACCTGGTTTAGTCCTGGTTTAGTTCTGCTTTAGACCTGGTGATGTCACTGTGATGTCACGGTGGGTGAATGAGCTGCTGTTCAAAGTCATGGGACCAGTCATGAGTCCAGACCTGGACCCGGACCAAAACAAGACCAGGACTGGGGACTAAACCAGGACTAAACCAAGATCTAAACTAGGACTAACCTAGAACTGAAACTGGGACTAAACCAGGACTAAATCTGAGTAAAAATGGGACTAAATCAGAACAAAAACTGTGAATAAACCAGGTCTAAACCAGGACTGAACTAGTTCTAAACTAGGACTAAACTAGAACTAATCCAGGGCTAAATCAGACCAAACCAGACTAAAGCAGTGCAGGACTAAACCAGGACTGCAGGACTCAAACCAGGACTAGCAGGACCAAAGCAGACTGTGCCAGGACTAAAGCAGACTAAAACCAGATTCAGGACTAAACCAGGACTAAATCAGGACTAAACCAGGACTAAATCAGGACCAAACCAGGACTAAATCAGGACTAAACCAGGACTAAACCAGGACTAAAGCAAGACTAAATCAGACTAAAGCAGGACTAAAGCAGGACTGTGCCAGACTAAAGCAGGACTAAACCAGGACTAAAGCAGGACTAAACCAGGACTAAAGCAGGACTAAACCAGGACTAAACCAGGACTAAAGCAGGACTAAAGCAGGACTAAAGCAGGACTAAAGCAGGACCGGGACTGATGGAGAAGTGGGTCTGTTGGTGCCGTCATGAGACAAAAGACGAGGACAAATCTGAACCAGAGAAAAATGAAGAACTTCACCAAGAACCTTCACCAGAGGTAAGTCCTGGTTTAGTCCTGGTTTAGACCTGGTTTAGACCTGGTTTAGTCCTGGTTTAGACCTGGTTTAGTCCTGGTTTAGTCCTGGTTTAGTCCTGGTTTAGACCTGGTTTAGACCTGGTTCAGTCCTGGTTTATTCCTGGTTTAGACCTGGTTTTGTCCTGGTTTAGTCCTGGTTTAGTCCTGGTTTAGTCCTGGTTTAGTCCTGGTTTAGACCTGGTTTAGTCCTGGTTTAGACCAGGTTTAGTCCTGGTTTAGACCAGGTTTAGTCCTGGTTTAGACCTGGTTTAGACCTGGTTTAGACCTGGTTTAGTCCTGGTTTAGTCCTGGTTTAGTCCTGGTTTAGTCCTGGTTTAGTCCTGGTTTAGACCTGGTTTAGTCCTGGTTTAGACCAGGTTTAGTCCTGGTTTAGACCAGGTTTAGTCCTGGTTTAGACCTGGTTTAGACCTGGTTTAGTCCTGGTTTAGTCCTGGTTTAGACCTGGTTTAGACCTGGTTTAGTCCTGGTTTAGTCCTGGTTTAGACCTAGTTTAAACCTAGTTTAGACCTGGTTTTGACCTGGTTTAGTCCTGGTTTAGTCCTGGTTTTGACCTGGTTTAGTCCTGGTTTAGTCCTGGTTTAGACCTAGTTTAGACCTAGTTTAGACCTGGTTTAGTCCTGGTTTAGACCTAGTTTAGTCCTGGTTTAGTCCTGGTTAAGTCCTGGTTAAGTCGTGGTTTAGACTTGATTTAGTCCTAGTTTAGAACTGGTTCAGTCCTGGTTTAGACCTGGTTTAGTCCTGGTTTAGACCTAGTTTAGTCCTGGTTTAGTCCTGGTTTAGTCCTGGTTTAGACCTGGTTTAGACCTGGTTTAGTCCTGGTTTAGACCTGGTTTAGTCCTGGTTTAGACCTGGTTTAGTCCTGGTTTAGACCAGGTTTAGTCCTGGTTTAGACCTGGTTTAGACCTGGTTTAGACCTGGTTTAGTCCTGGTTTAGACCTGGTTTAGTCCTGGTTTAGTCCTGGTTTAGTCCTGGTTTAGACCTGGTTTAGACCTGGTTTAGTCCTGGTTTAGACCAGGTTTAGTCCTGGTTTAGACCAGGTTTAGTCCTGGTTTAGACCTGGTTTAGACCTGGTTTAGACCTGGTTTAGTCCTGGTTTAGTCCTGATTTAGACCTGGTTTAGTCCTGGTTTAGTCCTGGTTTAGACCTAGTTTAAACCTAGTTTAGACCTGGTTTTGACCTGGTTTAGTCCTGGTTTAGTCCTGGTTTTGACCTGGTTTAGTCCTGGTTTAGTCCTGGTTTAGACCTAGTTTAGACCTGGTTTAGTCCTGGTTTAGTCCTGGTTTAGTCCTGGTTTAGACCTGGTTTAGTCCTGGTTTAGACCTGGTTTAGTCCTGGTTTAGACCAGGTTTAGTCCTGGTTTAGACCAGGTTTAGTCCTGGTTTAGACCTGGTTTAGACCTGGTTTAGACCTGGTTTAGTCCTGGTTTAGACCTGGTTTAGTCCTGGTTTAGTCCTGGTTTAGTCCTGGTTTAGACCTGGTTTAGACCTGGTTTAGTCCTGGTTTAGACCAGGTTTAGTCCTGGTTTAGACCAGGTTTAGTCCTGGTTTAGACCAGGTTTAGTCCTGGTTTAGACCTGGTTTAGACCTGGTTTAGACCTGGTTTAGTCCTGGTTTAGTCCTGGTTTAGACCTGGTTTAGTCCTGGTTTAGTCCTGGTTTAGACCTAGTTTAAACCTAGTTTAGACCTGGTTTTGACCTGGTTTAGTCCTGGTTTAGTCCTGGTTTTGACCTGGTTTAGTCCTGGTTTAGTCCTGGTTTAGACCTAGTTTAGACCTGGTTTAGTCCTGGTTTAGACCTAGTTTAGTCCTGGTTTAGTCCTGGTTAAGTCCTGGTTAAGTCCTGGTTTAGACTTGATTTAGTCCTAGTTTAGAACTGGTTCAGTCCTGGTTTAGACCTGGTTTAGTCTTGGTTTAGACCTGGTTTACCCCGGTCTCTCTCTGGGTCCAGGCCAGTACAGGTTCAGATCCAGATCCAGGTCCAGATCCAGGTCCAGGTCCGGGCTGGTTCCACAGTTTGCCGCTCAGGAAGTCCAGAGTCCAGAGAGGACGGAGCAACAGTGACCCCTACAGGCCCCCGGAGGAACTGCAATACAGCCAGGTGAGCCTGATGCCCTCCCACTGCCCCTGATGCCCACCCTGATGCCCTCCCACTGCCCCTGATGCCCTCCCTGATGCCCTCCCACTGCCGCTGATGCCCTCCCTGATGCCCTCCCACTGCCCCTGATGCCCTCCCACTGCCCCTGATGCCCTCACTAATGCCCTCCCACTGCCCCTGATGCCCTCCCTGATGCCCTCCCATTGCCCCTGATGCCCTCCCTGATGTCCTCCCACTGCCCCTGATGCCCTCCCCTGATGCCCTCCCACTGCCCCCTGATGCCCTCCCCTGATGCCCACCCTGATGCCCTCCCTGATGCCCACCCTGATGCCCTCCCTGATGCCCACCCTGATGCCCACCCTGATGCACTCCCTGATGCCCACCCTGATGCCCTCCCTGATGCCCACCCTGATGCCCTCCCTGATGCCCACCCTGATGCCCTCCCTGATGCCCACCCTGATGCCCACCCTGATGCCCTCCCTGATGCCCTCCCTGTTGCCCACCCTGATGCCCACCCCTGGATGCCCACCCTGTTGCCCACCCTGATGCCCTCCCTGATGCCCACCCTGATGCCCACCCTGTTGCCCACCCTGATGCCCACCCTGATGCCCACCCTGATGCCCACCCTGATGCCCACCCTGATGCCCTCCCTGATGCCCACCCTGTTGCCCACCCTGTGGCAGAGGTTCCAGTTCGGGAAGAGTCACTCGTATCTGAGTCTGGAGAAACTGGGAGAAGGATCCTACGCCGAGGTCTACAAGGGGATCAGCAGGTGAGACCGGTCCTGGTTTAGTCCTGGTCCTGGTCCTGGTTTAGTCCCGGTCTGACCCCGGTCTGACCCCGGTCTGACCCGGGTCTGACCCCGGTCTGACCCCGGTCTGACCCCGGGCTGCTGCAGGGTTCACGGGCAGCTGGTGGCTCTGAAGGTGATCCGGACGTCGGTTCAGGAGGGAGTTCCCTTCACGGCCATGAGAGAAGCGTCGCTCCTGAAGAAGCTCAAACACAACAACGTGGTTCTGCTGCACGACATCGTCCAGACGCGAAGCACACTCACCTTCGTCTTCGAATACGTGGTGAGACACGTTCACTAACACATTTACACGATCGAATACGTCACGAGACACGTTCACTAACACATTTACACGATCGAATACGTCACGAGACACGTTCACTAACACATTTACACCATCGAATACGTCACGAGACACTTTCACTAACACATTTACACGATCGAATACGTCACAAGACACTTTCACTAACACATTTACACGATCGAATACGTCGTGAGACACTTTCACTAACACATTTACAACATCGAATACGTCACGAGACACTTTCACTAACACATTTACACCATCGAATACGTCACGAGACACGTTCACTAACACATTTACACCATCGAATACGTCACGAGACACTTTCACTAACACATTTACACCATCGAATACGTCACGAGACACGTTCACTAACACATTTACACCATCGAATACGTCACGAGACACTTTCACTAACACATTTACACGATCGAATACGTCACAAGACACTTTCACTAACACATTTACACCATCGAATACGTCACGAGACACGTTCACTAACACATTTACACGATCGAATACGTCACGAGACACTTTCACTAACACATTTACACGATCGAATACGTCACGAGACACTTTCACTAACACATTTACACGATCGAATACGTCACGAGACACTTTCACTAACACATTTACACGATCGAATACGTCTAGAGACACTTTCACTAACACATTTACACGATCGAATACGTCACGAGACACTTTCACTAACACATTTACACGATCGAATACGTCACGAGACACGTTCACTAACACATTTACACGATCGAATACGTCACGAGACACTTTCACTAACACATTTACACGATCGAATACGTCACGAGACACTTTCACTAACATTTACACGATCGAATACGTCACGAGACACTTTCACTAACACATTTACACGATCGAATACGTCACGAGACACGTTCACTAACACATTTACACGATCGAATACGTCACGAGACACTTTCACTAACACATTTACACCATCGAATACGTCACGAGACACTTTCACTAACACATTTACACCATCGAATACGCCACGAGACACTTTCACTAACACATTTACACCATCGAATACGCCACGAGACACTTTCACTAACACATTTACACGATCGAATACGCCACGAGACACTTTCACTAACACATTTACACGATCGAATACGTCACGAGACACTTTCACTAACACATTTACACCATCGAATACGCCACGAGACACGTTCACTAACACATTTACACGATCGAATACGCCACGAGACACTTTCACTAACACATTTACACGATCGAATACGCCACGAGACACTTTCACTAACACATTTACACGATCGAATACGTCACGAGACACTTTCACTAACACATTTACACGATCGAATACGTCACGAGACACTTTCACTAACACATTTACACCATCGAATACGTCACGAGACACGTTCACTAACACATTTACACGATCGAATACGTCACGAGACACTTTCACTAACACATTTACACGATCGAATACGTCACAAGACACTTTCACTAACACATTTACACGATCGAATACGTCACGAGACACGTTCACTAACACATTTACACCATCGAATACGTCACGAGACACGTTCACTAACACATTTACACGATCGAATACGTCACGAGACACTTTCACTAACACATTTACACGATCGAATACGTCACAAGACACGTTCACTAACACATTTACACGATCGAATACGTCACGAGACACGTTCACTAACACATTTACACGATCGAATACGTCACGAGACACTTTCACTAACACATTTACACGATCGAATACGTCGTGAGACACTTTCACTAACACATTTACACCATCGAATACGTCACGAGACACTTTCACTAACACATTTACACGATCGAATACGTCACGAGACACTTTCACTAACACATTTACACGATCGAATACGTCACGAGACACTTTCACTAACACATTTACACGATCGAATACGCCACGAGACACTTTCACTAACACATTTACACCATCGAATACGCCACGAGACACTTTCACTAACACATTTACACCATCGAATACGCCACGAGACACTTTCACTAACACATTTACACGATCGAATACGCCACGAGACACTTTCACTAACACATTTACACGATCGAATACGCCACGAGACACTTTCACTAACACATTTACACGATCGAATACGCCACGAGACACGCTCACTAACACATTTACACCATCGAATACGCCACGCAGACACTTTCACTAACACATTTACACCATCGAATACGTCACGAGACACTTTCACTAACACATTTACACGATCGAATACGCCACGAGACACTTTCACTAACACATTTACACCATCGAATACGCCACGAGACACTTTCACTAACACATTTACACCATCGAATACGTCACGAGACACTTTCACTAACACATTTACACGATCGAATACGTCACAAGACACTTTCACTAACACATTTACACCATCGAATACGTCACGAGACACGTTCACTAACACATTTACACGATCGAATACATCACGAGACACGTTCACTAACACATTTACACCATCGAATACGCCACGAGACACTTTCACTAACACATTTACACGATCGAATACGCCACGAGACACGTTCACTAACACATTTACACGATCGAATACGTCACGAGACACGTTCACTAACACATTTACACGATCGAATACGTCACGAGACACTTTCACTAACACATTTACACCATCGAATACGTCACGAGACACTTTCACTAACACATTTACACGATCGAATACGTCACGAGACACTTTCACTAACACATTTACACGATCGAATACGCCACGAGACACTTTCACTAACACATTTACACCATCGAATACGCCACGAGACACGTTCACTAACACATTTACACGATCGAATACGCCACGAGACACTTTCACTAACACATTTACACGATCGAATACGCCACGAGACACTTTCACTAACACATTTACACGATCGAATACGCCACGAGACACTTTCACTAACACATTTACACGATCGAATACGTCACGAGACACTTTCACTAACACATTTACACCATCGAATACGCCACGAGACACGCTCACTAACACATTTACACCATCGAATACGCCACGAGACACGTTCACTAACACATTTACACCATCGAATACGTCACGAGACACTTTCACTAACACATTTACACGATCGAATACGTCACGAGACACTTTCACTAACACATTTACACCATCGAATACGTCACGAGACACTTTCACTAACACATTTACACGATCGAATACGCCACGAGACACTTTCACTAACACATTTACACCATCGAATACGCCACGAGACACTTTCAATAACACATTTACACGATCGAATACGCCGTGAGACACTTTCACTAACACATTTACAACATCGAATACGCCACGAGACACTTTCACTAACACATTTACACCATCGAATACGTCACGAGACACTTTCACTAACACATTTACACCATCGAATACGTCACGAGACACTTTCACTAACACATTTACACGATCGAATACGCCACGAGACACTTTCACTAACACATTTACACCATCGAATACGCCACGAGACACTTTCACTAACACATTTACACCATCGAATACGCCACGAGACACTTTCACTAACACATTTACACGATCGAATACGTCACAAGACACTTTCACTAACACATTTACACCATCGAATACGTCACGAGACACGTTCACTAACACATTTACACGATCGAATACGCCACGAGACACGCTCACTAACACATTTACACCATCGAATACGCCACGAGACACTTTCACTAACACATTTACACGATCGAATACGTCACGAGACACGTTCACTAACACATTTACACCATCGAATACGTCACAAGACACGTTCACTAACACATTTACACGATCGAATACGCCACGAGACACTTTCACTAACACATTTACACGATCGAATACGCCACGAGACAAGTTCACTAACACATTTACACCATCGAATACGCTACAAGACACGTTCACTAACACATTTACACGATCGAATACGCCACGAGACACGTTCACTAACACATTTACACGATCGAATACGTCGCGAGACACTTTCACTAACACATTTACACCATTGAATACGTCACGAGACACTTTCACTAACACATTTACACGATCGAATACGCCACGAGACACTTTCACTAACACATTTACACGATCGAATACGTCACGAGACACTTTCACTAACACATTTACACCATCGAATACGCCACGAGACACGTTCACTAACACATTTACACGATCGAATACGCCACGAGACACTTTCACTAACACATTTACACGATCGAATACGTCACGAGACACTTTCACTAACACATTTACACGATCGAATACGTCACGAGACACTTTCACTAACACATTTACACGATCGAATACGCCACGAGACACTTTCACTAACACATTTACACCATCGAATACGTCACGAGACACGTTCACTAACACATTTACACCATCGAATACGCCACGAGACACGTTCACTAACACATTTACACCATCGAATACGTCACGAGACACTTTCACTAACACATTTACACGATCAAATACGCCACGAGACACTTTCACTAACACATTTACACCATCGAATACGTCACGAGACACTTTCACTAACACATTTACACCATCGAATACGCCACGAGACACTTTCACTAACACATTTACACGATCGAATACGCCGTGAGACACTTTCACTAACACATTTACAACATCGAATACGCCACGAGACACTTTCACTAACACATTTACACCATCGAATACGCCACGAGACACGCTCACTAACACATTTACACCATCGAATACGCCACGAGACACTTTCACTAACACATTTACACGATCGAATACGCCACAAGACACTTTCACTAACACATTTACACCATCGAATACGCCGTGAGACACTTTCACTAACACATTTACACGATCGAATACGTCACGAGACACTTTCACTAACACATTTACACGATCGAATACGTCACGAGACACTTTCACTAACACATTTACACCATCGAATACGTCACGAGACACGCTCACTAACACATTTACACCATCGAATACGCCACGAGACACTTTCACTAACACATTTACACGATCGAATACGCCACGAGACACTTTCACTAACACATTTACACCATCGAATACGCCACGAGACACGTTCACTAACACATTTACACGATCGAATACGTCACGAGACACTTTCACTAACACATTTACACGATCGAATACGTCACGAGACACTTTCACTAACACATTTACACGATCGAATACGTCACGAGACACTTTCACTAACACATTTACACGATCGAATACGCCACGAGACACTTTCACTAACACATTTACACCATCGAATACGCCACGAGACACGTTCACTAACACATTTACACCATCGAATACGCCACGAGACACGTTCACTAACACATTTACACCATCGAATACGTCACGAGACACTTTCAATAACACATTTACACGATCGAATACGTCACGAGACACTTTCAATAACACATTTACACGATCGAATACGTCACGAGACACTTTCACTAACACATTTACACGATCGAATACGCCACGAGACACTTTCACTAACACATTTACACGATCGAATACGCCACGAGACACTTTCACTAACACATTTACACGATCGAATACGCCACGAGACACGTTCACTAACACATTTACACGATCGAATACGCCACGAGACACGTTCACTAACACATTTACACGATCGAATACGCCACGAGACACTTTCACTAACACATTTACACGATCGAATACGCTCACAAGACACGTTCACTAACACATTTACACGATCGAATACGTCACGAGACACGTTCACTAACACATTTACACGATCGAATACGTCACGAGACACTTTCACTAACACATTTACACGATTGAATACGCCACGAGACACTTTCACTAACACATTTACACGATCGAATACGCCACGAGACACTTTCACTAACACATTTACACGATCGAATACGTCACGAGACACTTTCACTAACACATTTACACCATCGAATACGTCACGAGACACGTTCACTAACACATTTACACCATCGAATACGTCACGAGACACGTTCACTAACACATTTACACCATCGAATACGTCACGAGACACTTTCACTAACACATTTACACCATCGAATACGCCACGAGACACTTTCACTAACACATTTACACCATCGAAAACGTCACGAGACACTTTCACTAACACATTTACACGATCGAATACGTCACAAGACACGTTCACTAACACATTTACACCATCGAATACGTCACGAGACACTTTCACTAACACATTTACACGATCGAATACGTCACGAGACACTTTCACTAACACATTTACACCATCGAATACGTCACGAGACACGTTCACTAACACATTTACACCATCGAATACGTCACGAGACACTTTCACTAACACATTTACACCATCGAATACGTCACGAGACACTTTCACTAACACATTTACACCATCGAATACGTCACGAGACACTTTCACTAACACATTTACACGATCGAATACGTCACGAGACACTTTCACTAACACATTTACACCATCGAATACGTTACGAGACACTTTCACTAACACATTTACACGATCGAATACGTCACGAGACACTTTCACTAACACATTTACACGATCGAATACGTCACGAGACACTTTCACTAACACATTTACACGATCGAATACGTCACGAGACACTTTCAATAACACATTTACACGATCGAATACGTCGTGAGACACTTTCACTAACACATTTACACGATCGAATACGTCACGAGACACTTTCACTAACACATTTACACGATCGAATACGTCACGAGACACTTTCACTAACACATTTACACGATCGAATACGCCACGAGACACGTTCACTAACACATTTACACGATCGAATACGTCACGAGACACGTTCACTAACACATTTACCCGATCGAATACGTCACGAGACACTTTCACTAACACATTTACACGATCGAATACGCTACAAGACACGTTCACTAACACATTTACACGATCGAATACGCCACGAGACACGCTCACTAACACATTTACACGATCAATACGTCACGAGACACTTTCACTAACACATTTACACGATTGAATACGCCACGAGACACTTTCACTAACACATTTACACCATCGAATACGCCACGAGACACTTTCACTAACACATTTACACCATCGAATACGCCACGAGACACTTTCACTAACACATTTACACGATCGAATACGCCACGAGACACTTTCACTAACACATTTACACGATCGAATACGCCACGAGACACTTTCACTAACACATTTACACCATCGAATACGCCACGAGACACTTTCACTAACACATTTACACGATCGAATACGCCACGAGACACGTTCACTAACACATTTACACCATCGAATACGCCACGAGACACTTTCACTAACACATTTACACGATCGAATACGTCACGAGACACTTTCACTAACACATTTACACGATCGAATACGCCACGAGACACTTTGACTAACACATTTACACGATCGAATACGTCACGAGACACTTTCACTAACACATTTACACCATCGAATACGTCACGAGACACTTTCACTAACACATTTACACGATTGAATACGTCACGAGACACTTTCACTAACACATTTACACCATCGAATACGCCACGAGACACTTTCACTAACACATTTACACCATCGAATACGCCACGAGACACTTTCACTAACACATTTACACCATCGAATACGCCACGAGACACTTTCACTAACACATTTACACCATCGAATACGTCACGAGACACTTTCACTAACACATTTACACCATCGAATACGTCACGAGACACGTTCACTAACACATTTACACGATCGAATACGTCACGAGACACTTTCACTAACACATTTACACGATTGAATACGTCACGAGACACTTTCACTAACACATTTACACCATCGAATACGTCACGAGACACTTTCACTAACACATTTACACCATCGAATACGTCACGAGACACTTTCACTAACACATTTACACCATCGAATACGTCACGAGACACTTTCACTAACACATTTACACGATCGAATACGTCACGAGACACTTTCACTAACACATTTACACGATCGAATACGTCACGAGACACTTTCACTAACACATTTACACGATCGAATACGTCACGAGACACTTTCACTAACACATTTACACGATCGAATACGTCACGAGACACTTTCACTAACACATTTACAAGATCGAATACGTCACGAGACACTTTCACTAACTTTCCTCCTGTGTGTTCTAAACTCTGGTGTGTGTGTGTGTGTTCTAAACTCTGGTGTGTGTGTGTGTTCCAAACTCTGGTGTGTGTGTATGTTCCAAACTCTGGTGTGTGTGTGTGTGTGTGTTCCAAACTCTGGTGTGTGTGTGTGTGTGTGTGTGTTCTAAACTCTGGTGTGTCTGTGTGTGTTCAGCAGACGGATCTGTCCCAGTACATGGAGCAGCACCCGGGAGGACTGCACCAACACAACGTCAGGGTCAGACACACACACACTATACACACACGTTACACACACACACTATACCCACACTACAAACACACACACACACTACACACGCACACTATACACACACTATACACGCACACTATACACACACACTATACATGCACATTATACACACACACACACTATGCACGCACACTATATACACACACACTATACACACACACACTATACACACACACACTATACACACACACTATACACACACACACTATACACACACACTATACACACACACTATACACACACACTATACACACACACTATACACACACACACTATACACACACACTATACACACACACTATACACACACACACTATACACACACACTATACACACACACACTATACACACACACTATACACACACACACACAGTCATAATAAAATATATTTGCCATATAATTTACCATATTTAATAAAGCGCATCACTTTTGCTCAAATGCTCGGATAAGGCGCTGTCACGTTAGCATTAGCACGGTAATTAGAACTAGAAGTTCCAATGAGAACAATATTCATTAACAAGAGCACTTCAAAAGACAAGAAACACCTTTAACACAAATTTACTCCCATGGGAATAACGTTTGGACATTTGGCTTTTGATTTCATTTCCTGTCAAAGGCAAGAAAGAAAGAACAAGGCATAAACTCTAGTCAAGACAGTAGGCTAACCGCTCCTTTTAAATGAATGGGAGCGGCTATGCTAACCGCTCCTTTTTAATGAACGGGAGCGGCTATGCTAACCGCTCCTTTTTAATGAACGGGAGCGGCTATGCTAACCGCTCCTTTTTAAATGAACGGGAGCGGCTATGCTAACCGCTTCCTTTTTAAATGAACGGGAGCGGCTATGCTAACCGCTCCTTTTTAAATGAACGGGAGCGGCTATGCTAACCGCTCCTTTTTAAATGAACGGGAGCGGCTATGCTAACCGCCTTTTTAAATGAACGGGAGCGGCTATGCTAACCGCTCCTTTTTAAATGAACGGGAGCGGCTATGCTAACCGCTCCTTTTTAAATGAACGGAGCGCTATGCTAACCGCTCCTTTTTAAATGAACGGGAGCGGCTATGCTAACCGCTCCTTTTTAAATGAACGGGAGCGGCTATGCTAACCGCTCCTTTTTAAATGAACGGGAGCGGCTAGGCTAACGCTAGCACAAACAAACTTCTGACTCACCTGTTCCATGTTTAGCGCTGCACACATAAGCCCATATGACGGGAAATGGACACGGTAGACGAGGGCTTCTGTGAGTTAGTTAAACCAACGAGTGTTAAGCGAAATTACAACCGATAAAGCATAAAAATAAGCAAAAACTGTCCTGCTGCAGCTCTGCACTGGCGTCCCGCGCTCCTTCCTCGCCTCTGATTGGCTAGAATGGCTCTCCTCTGATTGGCTGTTTCATTTGGCCACGAAAACGTCACGTTCATCGCTGCTGAACAACGTTTGAATTACTTTCATTTATTTTATTTTATTTCATGGACTGAGGTAAGTTGCTCAACAGAGGCAAACGTTTTAAGCAAAGCTGGAAATTCATCAGCAAAATAACCAAACACCGAGTCAGTTTCTTCCCGTCAGATGGTCTCGTTCACTCACACACTGCACCTCCATGTTTCTCTTTTACTCTAAGTGGAGAATCTGTTGTTTGTACTTGTTTTGCTACTTCGGTCTGAGCTTTGTTCTGGTTTAGTTCTGGTCCTGGTCTCGGGACTGGTCTTGGTCCTGGTTTAGTCCTGGTCCAGGTCCTGGTCTCGGTCCTGGTTTAGTCCTGGTCCTGGTCCTGACTGTATACTCTCTGCAGCTGTTTTGTTTCCAGCTGCTTCGGGGTCTGAGCTTCGTGCACAAACAGAAGATCCTCCACCGGGACCTGAAGCCGCAGAACCTCCTGATCAGCTTCAGAGGAGAACTCAAACTGGCCGACTTCGGTGAGACCCGAATGGGACTGAAACCAGACTGAAAGGGGCTCTAAACCGGGACTGAACCAGGACTAACCGGCCTCTCTGGGCCCAGGTCTGGCCCGGTCCAAGTCCGTCCCCTGTCAGACCTTCTCCTCTGAGGTGGTGACGCTGTGGTACCGACCTCCAGAAGTTCTGCTGGGCTCCACGGACTACAGCAGCGCCCTGGACCTGTGGTACTGGACCCGGACTGGACCCGGACTGGACCAGGACCAGACAGGGACTACAGCAGCGCCCTGGACCTGTGGTACTGGACCCGGACTGGACCCGGACTGGACCAGGACCAGACCGGGACTACAGCAGCGCCCTGGACCTGTGGTACTGGACCCGGACTGGACCCGGACTGGACCAGGACCAGACCGGGACTACAGCAGCGCCCTGGACCTGTGGTACTGGACCCGGACTGGACCCGGACTGGACCAGGACCAGACCGGGACTACAGCAGCGCCCTTGACCTGTGGTACTGGACCCGGACTGGACCCGGACTGGACCAGGACCAGACCGGGACTACAGCAGCGCCCTGGACCTGTGGTACTGGACCCGGACTGGACCCGGACTGGACCAGGACCAGACCGGGACTACAGCAGCGCCCTGGACCTGTGGTACTGGACCCGGACTGGACCCGGACTGGACCAGGACCAGACCGGGACTACAGCAGCGCCCTGGACCTGTGGTACTGGACCCGGACTGGACCAGGACCAGACCGGGACTACAGCAGCGCCCTGGACCTGTGGTACTGGACCCGGACTGGACCCGGACTGGACCCGGACTGGACCAGGACCAGACAGGGACTACAGCAGCGCCCTGGACCTGTGGTACTGGACCCGGACTGGACCCGGACTGGACCCGGACTGGACCAGGACCAGACCGGGACTACAGCAGCGCCCTGGACCTGTGGTATTGGACCCAGACTGGACCCGGACTGGACCAGGACCAGACCGGGACTACAGCAGCGCCCTGGACCTGTGGTACTGGACCCGGACTGGACCCGGACTGGACCAGGACCAGACCTGGACCACAGCCGCGCCCTGGACCTGTGGTACTGGACCCGGACTGGACCCGGACTGGACCAGGACCAGACCGGGACTACAGCAGCGCCCTGGACCTGTGGTACTGGACTCGGACTGGACCCGGACTGGACCAGGACCAGACCGGGACTACAGCAGCGCCCTGGACCTGTGGTACTGGACCCGGACTGGACCCGGACTGGACCAGGACCAGACCGGGACTACAGCAGCGCCCTGGACCTGTGGTACTGGACCCGGACTGGACCAGGACCAGACCGGGACTACAGCAGCGCCCTGGACCTGTGGTACTGGACCCGGACTGGACCCGGACTGGACCAGGACCAGACAGGGACTACAGCAGCGCCCTGGACCTGTGGTACTGGACCCGGACTGGACCCGGACTGGACCAGGACCAGACAGGGACTACAGCAGCGCCCTGGACCTGTGGTACTGGACCCGGACTGGACCCGGACTGGACCAGGACCAGACCGGGACTACAGCAGCGCCCTGGACCTGTGGTACTGGACCCCGACTGGACCCGGACTGGACCAGGACCAGACCGGGACTACAGCAGCGCCCTGGACCTGTGGTACTGGACCCGGACTGGACCCGGACTGGACCAGGACCAGACAGGGACTACAGCAGCGCCCTGGACCTGTGGTACTGGACCCGGACTGGACCCGGACTGGACCCGGACAGGACCAGGACCAGACCGGGACTACAGCAGCGCCCTGGACCTGTGGTACTGGACCCGGACTGGACCCGGACTGGACCCGGACTGGACCCGGACTGGACCCGGACCGGGACTACAGCAGCGCCCTGGACCTGTGGTACTGGACCCGGACTGGACCCGGACTAGACCAGGACCAGACCGGGACTACAGCAGCGCCCTGGACCTGTGGTACTGGACCCGGACTGGACCCGGACTGGACCCGGACTGGACCTGGACTGGAGCCTGTCTCTGTTTCAGGGGAGCAGGGTGCATTCTGGTGGAGATGCTGCAGGGGGCGCCGGCGTTTCCTGGACTTTCTGACGTCTCTGATCAACTCAGGACGATCTTCTCTGTGAGTAAAAAACAACCCGGGTTAGATCTGGTTTGGACCTAGTTTAGTTCTGGTCTGGTCTGGACCTGGTTTGGACCTGCTTTAGACCTGGTTTGGACCTGGTTTGGACCTGGTTTGGACCTGGTTTGGACCTGGTTGGGACCTGGTTTGGACCTGGTTTGGACCTGGTTTGGACCTGGTTTGGACCTGGTTTAGACCTGGTTTGGACCTGGTTTGGACCTGGTTTGGACCTGGTTTGGACCTGGTTTGGACCTGGTTTGGACCTGGTTTAGACCTGGTTTGGACCTGGTTTGGACCTGGTTTGGACCTGGTTCTGGTCTGGTTTTGCAGGTTTTGGGAGTCCCGTCTGAGGAGACTTGGCCTGGAGTCTCTCTGCTCCCAAACTACAGCACAGGTGAATCTGGGACCTGGTTGGGACCTGGTTTAGTCCTGGTTTAGTCCTGGTTTAGTCCTGGTTGAGTTCTTCACAGTTCTTTTCTTTCAGAGGGTTTTGGACAGTTTGATCCTCGGCCTCTGCGGAGCGTCTGGAAAAGGTCAGATTCCCTGTGTCTGGCTCAAAGGCACAAAACAGTTCACACCACAGTCCGTATATATGAGTGAAGCTAACCCGTTAGCCGCTAACCCGTTAGCCGCTAACCCGTTAGCCGCTAACCCGTTAGCCGCTAACCCGTTAGCCGCTCGTGCCAAACAGGAAGTGCTCCAGGAGGCTCTTCCGGCTCCTCTGGACCTGCTGCTGTGGCCTCGAGGTTTTGCTCTTAAATGTTCATCTGAACCCATGACACAGGAGGAAAAAAACCCCTCTCCATAACACAGAGCCGGCTCCAGATCCACTCCTGTAACCGTGGCAACGGGGGCCTCATCCATAGTCTGTATAACAGAAGTGGAGTAAGTGTGACGTCACCCACAGCTTTAGCGTCGCTCAGATGAGGCTCGAGATGCCGCAGCTACAGGAGTGAATCTGGAGCCAGACTCTGTGTTATGAACAGGGTTTTTTGATGGACAAAATAGCGAAAAAAAATGGAGGCTCCTGTGTGGCGGCTTCAGACGAACATTTAAGACCAAAATGACGAGGCCACAGCAGCAGGAACAGAGACGAGCGAGAAGATCCTAATGTGAGGCACTGGGGAAAAGGAGAGAAGGAGCTGGAAGAGCCTCCTGGAGCACTTCCTGTTTGGCACGCGCCGGCTAACGGGTTAGCGGCTAACGGGTTAGCGGCTAACCCATTAGCCGACGCGTGCCAAACAGGAAGTGCTCCAGGAGGCTCTTCCAGCTCCTTCTCTCCTTTTCCCCAGTGCCTGGTTTAGTCCTGGTCTAGTCCTGGTCTAGTCCTGGTCTAGTCCTGGTTTAGTCCTTGTCTTGGTCCTGGTCTAGTCCTGGTTTAGTCCTGGTCTAGTCCTGGTCTAGTCCTGGTCTAGTCCTGGTCTTGGTCCTCAGGTTGGGGATGCTCCCATCTAAAACCTCAGACCTGGTCCAGGACCTGCTCAGACCGAACCCCAGAGTCCGGATCTCGGCTCAGGACGGACTTCAGCACAAATACTTCAGCTCACTGCCCTCTGGAGTTTATGCAGTACCTCCCCGTGAGTACTGCAAATACTACTGCAAATACTACTGTGAGTACTACTGTGAGTACTACTGCAAATACTACTGCAAATACTACTGCGAGTACTACTGCAAATACTACTGCAAATACTACTGCAAATACTACTGCGAGTACTACTGTGAGTACTACTGTGAGTACTACTGCAAATACTACTGCAAATACTACTGCGAGTACTACTGCAAATACTACTGCAAATACTACTGCAAATACTACTGCGAGTACTACTGCAAATACTACTGCGAGTACTACTGCAAATACTACTGGCAAATACTACTGCAAATACTACTGCAAATACTACTGCGAGTACTACTGCAAATACTACTGCAAATACTACTGCAAATACTACTGCGAGTACTACTGCAAATACTACTGGCAAATACTACTGCAAATACTACTGCAAATACTACTGCGAGTACTACTGTGAGTACTACTGCAAATACTACTGCAAATACTACTGCAAATACTACTGCGAGTACTACTGCAAATACTACTGGCAAATACTACTGCAAATACTACTGCAAATACTACTGCGAGTACTACTGCAAATACTACTGGCAAATACTACTGCAAATACTACTGCGAGTACTACTGCAAATACTACTGCAAATACTACTGCAAATACTACTGCGAGTACTACTGCAAATACTACTGGCAAATACTACTGCAAATACTACTGCGAGTACTACTGTGAGTACTACTGCAAATACTACTGCAAATACTACTGCAAATACTACTGCGAGCACCACTGCAAACACCACTGGCAAACACCACCGCAAACACCACTGCAAACACCACCGCGAAAGTACCACCTGTGAGTACCACTGTGAGTACCACTGCAAACACTACCGCAAATACCACTGCAAATACTACCGCGAGTACCACTGCAAATACCACTGGCAAACACCACCGCAAATACCACTGCAAATACCACCGCGAGTACCACTGCAAATACCACTGGCAAACACCACTGCAAATACCACCGCGAGCACCACCGCAAACACCACCGCAAATACCACCGTGAGTACCACCGTGAGTACCACCGCAAACACCACTGGCAAACACCACCGCAAATACCACCGCGAGTACCACCGCAAACACCACCGCAAACACCACCGTGAGTACCACTGTGAGTACCACTGCAAATACCACCGCGAGTACCACCGCAAACACCACTGCAAATACCACCGCGAGTACCACCGCAAACACCACCGCGAGCACCACCGCAAATACCACTGGCAAACACCACCGCAAACACCACTGCAAATACCACCGCGAGTACCACTGCAAACACCACTGCAAATACCACTGCAAATACCACCGCGAGTACCACCGCAAATACCACTGGCAAACACCACTGCAAATACTACTGCAAATACCACCGCGAGCACCACCGTGAGTACCACCGCAAACACCACCGCAAATACTACTGCAAATACCACCGCGAGTACCACTGTGAGTACTACTGCAAATACCACTGCAAATACCACTGCAAATACCACCGCGAGTACTACTGCAAATACCACTGGCAAACACTACTGCAAATACTACTGCAAATACCACCGCAAACACCACTGGCAAACACCACTGCAAATACCACCGCGAGTACCACTGCAAATACTACCGCAAACACCACTGCAAATACCACCGCGAGTACCACCGCAAATACCACTGGCAAACACCACCGCAAATACCACCGCGAGCACCACCGTGAGTACCACTGCAAATACTACCGCAAATACCACCGCAAATACCATCAAGTACCACTACCGCAAATACCACTGGCAAACACTACCGCAAATACTACCGCAACACTACCGCGAGTACTACTGTGAGTACCACTGTGAGTACCACTGCAAATACTACCGCAAATACCACTGCAAATACCATCATGCGAGTACCACTGCAAATACTACTGGCAAATACTACTGCAAATACTACTGCAAATACTACTGCGAGTACTACTGCAAATACTACTGGCAAATACTACTGCAAATACTACTGCGAGTACTACTGCAAATACTACTGCAAATACTACTGCAAATACTACAAATACTACTGCAAATACTACTGCAAATACTACTGCAAATACTACAAATACTACTGCAAATACTACTGCAAATACTACTGCAAATACTACTGCAAGTACTACTGCGAGTACTACTGCGAGTAGTACTGCAAATACTACTGCAAATACTACTGCAAATACTGCGAATACTACTGCAAATACTACTGCAAATACTACTGCAAATACTACTGCAAATACTACTGCAAATACTGCAAATACTACTGCAAATACTACTGCGAGTACTACTGCAAATACTACTGCAAATACTGCAAATACTACTGCAAATACTGCGAATACTACTGGGAATACTACTGCAAATTTGACTACTAAGTTAGTCCTGCTTTATTCCTGCTTTAGTCCTGGTTTAGTTCTGGTCTAGTCCTGGTTTAGTCCTGGTTTAGTCCTGGTCTAGTCCTGGTCTAGTCCTGGTTTAGTCCTGGTTTAGTCCTGGTCTAGTCCTGGTTTAGTCCTGGATTAGTCCTGGATTAGTCCTGGATTAGTCCTGGTCTAGTCCTGCTTTAGTCCTGCTTTAGTCTTGATTTAGTCCTGGTCTAGTCGTGCTTTAGTCCTCGTTTAGTCCTGGTCTAGTCCTGGTCTAGTCCTGGTTTAGTCCTGGTTTAGTCCTGGTTTAGTCCTGCTTTCGTCCTGGTCTAGTCCTGGTCTAGTCCTGGTTTAGTCCTGGTTTAGTCCTGGTCTAGTCCTGGTTTAGTCCTGGTCTAGTCCTGGTTTAGTCCTGGTCTAGTCCTGGTTTAGTCCTGGTTTAGTCCTGGTTTAAACTTTCCTCATTTCTTCACTTCAGATGAGTCCATTTTTAAAGTCCCTGGGGTGAGTCTGGAGCCTGAAGTCCGAGACCGGTTCTACCCCAGTCCCAGAGTCCGGATTTCGCTGCTGGACCGGGTCAAGTTCTGGTGAAGGAAGTGACATCATCAGGACAGGAAGTGCTGTGACGGATCAGGCAGGAGCGGATCCTGAAGAAGTGAGCGAGACATTTTCACACGTGTGACGGGGACAGAGCGGGAACAAACCACTGAAACGAGACATTTTCACACGTGTGACGGGGACAGAGCGGGAACAAACCACTGAAACGAGACATTTTCACACGTGTGACGGGGACAGAGCGGGAACAAACCACTGAAACGAGACATTTTCACACGTGTGACGGGGACAGAGCGGGAACAAACCACTGAAACGAGACATTTTCACACGTGTGACGGGACAGAGCGGGAACAAACCACTGAAACGAGACATTTTCACACACGTGTGACGGGGACAGAGCGGGAACAAACCACTGAAACGAGACATTTTCACACGTGTGACGGGGACAGAGCGGGAACAAACCACTGAAACGAGACATTTTCACACGTGTGACGGGGACAGAGCGGGAACAAACCACTGAAACGAGACATTTTCACACGTGTGACGGGGACAGAGCGGGAACAAACCACTGAAACGAGACATTTTCACACGTGTGACGGCGACTGTTGCACAAGGGTTAGGGGTTAGGGGTCAGGGATAGGGGTCAGGGTTAGGGGTCAGGGTCAGGGGTTAGGGGTCGGGGTCAGGGGTCAGGGGTTAGGGGTCAGGGTTAGGGGTCAGGGGTTATTCCTGCGCTGTGTGCGTTGTGTCGTGTCAGGTGTTTTTAAAGTGCATCAGAAGTTTCTACTAGTACAACTGTACAACTCACTTATGTCACAGATAATACTCCCTACAACTGTACAACTCACTTATGTCACAGATAATACTCCCTACAACTGTACAACTCACTTATGTCACAGATAATACTCCCTACAACTGTACAACTCACTTATGTCACAGATAATACTCCCTACAACTGTACAACTCACTTATGTCACAGATAATACTCCCTACAACTGTACAACTCACTTATGTCACAGATAATACTCCCTACAACTGTACAACTCTGTTTCTTTCATCTTTTTCATTATTGCCTCTTGTTTAGCTTCTGTATCTACATTTCTGTTTTTTCCTTGTACATTTCTATATTTCTGTTTTACTGGACTCTGGACTCTGCTGTATTTTATTGCTTCTTCTTTAGAAGTTTTGATATTTTTTCTCGTTTTTCTAAAATACTGTGAGGTCTGAGCTCCTGTGTCCGCGTCATTCAGTAAAGTCTGAATATTAAAAATGTCACAAACAAAACATGTTAATCCCAGAGGTCCTTGTGGCGGGACGGGGAGGGCATCCGAGCTAAAATGTGCTGTCACTATATCTTAAGTTACTTTTATCTTATTTCGTAAATGTCTGTTTCCCATGACATTCTATCGGCCAATATTAATAAACACACAGGGGCAGCTAAAATATCGAAAATACCAGGAGGAACGAGCAGCAGTCAGCGGGCGGCAGCTGTGCCCCAAAACCCTTCCACCTCTACGGAGTGTGAATGATGGACTAAAGGCAGGGGCGGGGTTTAGAGTGTGAATGATGGACTAAAGGCAGGGGCGGGGTTTAGAGTGTGAATGATGGACTAAAGGCAGGGGCGGGGTTTAGAGTGTGAATGATGGACTAAAGGCAGGGGCGGGGTTTAGAGTGTGAATGATGGACTAAAGGCAGGCGCGGGGTTTAGAGTGTGAATGATGGACTAAAGGCAGGGGCGGGGTTTAGAGTGTGAATGATGGACTAAAGGCAGGGGTGGGGTTTAGAGTGTGAATGATGGACTAAAGGCAGGGGTGGGGTTTAGAGTGTGAATGATGGACTAAAGGCAGGGGCGGGGTTTAGAGTGTGAATGATGGACTAAAGGCAGGGGCGGGGTTTAGAGTGTGAATGATGGACTAAAGGCAGGGGTGGGGTTTAGAGTGTGAATGATGGACTAAAGGCAGGGGCGGGGTTTAGAGTGTGAATGATGGACTAAAGGCAGGGCGGGGTTTAGAGTGTGAATGATGGACTAAAGGCAGGGCGGGGTTTAGAGTGTGAATGATGGACTAAAGGCAGGGCGGGGTTTAGAGTGTGAATGATGGACTAAAGGCAGGGGCGGGGTTTAGAGTGTGAATGATGGACTAAAGGCAGGGGCGGGGTTTAGAGTGTGAATGATGGACTAAAGGCAGGGGCGGGGTTTAGAGTGTGAATGATAAACTAAAGGCAGGGGCGGGGTTTAGAGTGTGAATTATGGACTAAAGGCAGGGGCGGGGTTTAGAGTGTGAATGATGGACTAAAGGCAGGGGCGGGGTTTAGAGTGTGAATGATGGACTAAAGGCAGGGGCGGGGTTTAGAGTGTGAATGATGGACTAAAGGCAGGGGCGGGGTTTAGAGTGTGAATGATGGACTAAAGGCAGGGCGGGGTTTAGAGTGTGAATGATAAACTAAAGGCAGGGGCGGGGTTTAGAGTGTGAATGATGGACTAAAGGCAGGGGCGGGGTTTAGAGTGTGAATGATGGACTAAAGGCAGGGGCGGGGTTTAGAGTGTGAATGATGGACTAAAGGCAGGGGCGGGGTTTAGAGTGTGAATGATAAACTAAAGGCAGGGGCGGGGTTTAGAGTGTGAATGATGGACTAAAGGCAGGGGTGGGGTTTAGAGTGTGAATGATTGACTAAAGGCAGGGCGGGGTTTAGAGTGTGAATGATGGACTAAAGGCAGGGGCGGGGTTTAGAGTGTGAATGATGGACTAAAGGCAGGGGCGGGGTTTAGAGTGTGAATGATGGACTAAAGGCAGGGGCGGGGTTTAGAGTGTGAATGATGGACTAAAGGCAGGGGCGGGGTTTAGAGTGTGAATGATTGACTAAAGGCAGGGGCGGGGTTTAGAGTGTGAATGATGGACTAAAGGCAGGGCGGGGTTTAGAGTGTGAATGATGGACTAAAGGCAGGGGCGGGGTTTAGAGTGTGAATGATGGACTAAAGGCAGGGGCGGGGTTTAGAGTGTGAATGATGGACTAAAGGCAGGGGTGGGGTTTAGAGTGTGAATGTTGGACTAAAGGCAGGGCGGGGTTTGGTGTGTGAATGATGGACTAAAGGCAGGGGCGGGGTTTAGAGTGTGAATGATTGACTAAAGGCAGGGCGGGGTTTAGAGTGTGAATGATGGACTAAAGGCAGGGGCGGGGTTTGGAGTGTGAATGATGGACTAAAGGCAGGGGCGGGGTTTAGAGTGTGAATGATTGACTAAAGGCAGGGGCGGGGTTTAGAGTGTGAATGATGGACTAAAGGCAGGGCGGGGTTTAGAGTGTGAATGATGGACTAAAGGCAGGGCGGGGTTTAGAGTGTGAATGACGGACTAAAGGCAGGGGCGGGGTTTAGAGTGTGAATGATAAACTAAAGGCAGGGGCGGGGTTTAGAGTGTGAATGATAAACTAAAGGCAGGGGCGGGGTTTAGAGTGTGAATGATGGACTAAAGGCAGGGGCGGGGTTTAGAGTGTGAATGATAAACTAAAGGCAGGGGCGGGGTTTAGAGTGTGAATGATGGACTAAAGGCAGGGGCGGGGTTTAGAGTGTGAATGATGGACTAAAGGCAGGGGCGGGGTTTAGAGTGTGAATGATGGACTAAAGGCAGGGGCGGGGTTTAGAGTGTGAATGATAAACTAAAGGCAGGGGCGGGGTTTAGAGTGTGAATGATGGACTAAAGGCAGGGGCGGGGTTTAGAGTGTGAATGATGGACTAAAGGCAGGGCGGGGTTTAGAGTGTGAATGATGGACTAAAGGCAGGGGCGGGGTTTAGAGTGTGAATGATGGACTAAAGGCAGGGCGGGGTTTAGAGTGTGAATGATTGACTAAAGGCAGGGGCGGGGTTTAGAGTGTGAATGATTGACTAAAGGCAGGGGCGGGGTTTGGAGTGTGAATGATTGACTAAAGGCAGGGCGGGGTTTAGAGTGTGAATGATGGACTAAAGGCAGGGCGGGGTTTAGAGTGTGAATGATTTACTAAAGGCAGGGGCGGGGTTTAGAGTGTGAATGATGGACTAAAGGCAGGGCGGGGTTTAGAGTGTGAATGATTGACTAAAGGCAGGGGCGGGGTTTAGAGTGTGAATGATGGACTAAAGGCAGGGGCGGGGTTTAGAGTGTGAATGATGGACTAAAGGCAGGGGCGGGGTTTAGAGTGTGAATGATGGACTAAAGGCAGGGGCGGGGTTTAGAGTGTGAATAATGGACTAAAGGCAGGGGCGGGGTTTAGAGTGTGAATGATGGACTAAAGGCAGGGGCGGGGTTTAGAGTGTGAATGATTGACTAAAGGCAGGGGCGGGGTTTAGAGTGTGAATGATTGACTAAAGGCAGGGGCGGGGTTTGGAGTGTGAATGATTGACTAAAGGCAGGGGCGGGGTTTAGAGTGTGAATGATTGACTAAAGGCAGGGGCGGGGTTTAGAGTGTGAATGATTGACTAAAGGCAGGGGCGGGGTTTAGAGTGTGAATGATGGACTAAAGGCAGGGGCGGGGTTTAGAGTGTGAATGATGGACTAAAGGCAGGGGCGGGGTTTAGAGTGTGAATGATGGACTAAAGGCAGGGGCGGGGTTTGGAGCGAGGAGGAAAATAGGGACGGGTCAGAAGTGAAGTCTCAAAGAAAAAGAGTAAACGTGTGTTCAGTCAGACGGCAGGAATGAGAGTCAGTGCTGAAGGGGTTAAACACCTGGTACAATTCAAAGATGGACACGACATTAAAAAAGTAGAACCGATGGCAAACACACGTTTGTTACAGGAAACTATTGGAGAAATTCTGAGAGCAAAGGTACTGACGGCAGCTTAATGACTGTGGAAAGACAGAAGGTGCTGAAGTGAACTAAAATCTGTGAAAAGAAAGTGAAAAGAAAAAGGCGAGAAACAAGTTATTTATCCATCACAGTGGAAGAAGAGCTGCAAAGATAAAGGACTGAATCAAAGGAGGGAAAGTAGTTTGTCTGAAGAGGCGGAGAAAGGTGGAGGGCAGGAGAAAAGGTGGAGAAGGTGGAAAAGGTGGAGAAGGTGGAAAAGGTGGAGAAGGTGGAGAAGGTGGAAAAGGTGGAGAAGGTGGGGAAGGTGGAAAAGGTGGAGAAGGTGGAAAAGGTGGAGAAGGTGCAAAAGGTGAAGGTGCAAAAGGTGGAGAAGGTGGAAAAGGTGGAGAAGGTGGAAAAGGTGGAGAAGGTGGAAAAGGTGGAGAAGGTGGGGAAGGTGGAAAAGGTGGGGAAGGTGGAGAAGGTGCAAAAGGTGGAGAAGGTGCAAAAGGTGGAGAAGGTGGAAAAGGTGGAGAAGGTGGAAAAGGTGGAAAAGGTGGAGAAGGTGGAGAAGGTGGGGAAGGTGGAAAAGGTGGAGAAGGTGCAAAAGGTGGAGAAGGTGGAGAAGGTGGAAAAGGTGGAGAAGGTGGAAAAGGTGGAGAAGGTGCAAAGGGTGAAGGTGCAAAAGGTGGAGAAGGTGGAGAAGGTGGAAAAGGTGGAGAAGGTGGAAAAGGTGGAGAAGGTGGAAAAAGTGGAGAAGGTGGAGAAGGTGGAAAAGGTGGAGAAGGTGGAAAAAGTGGAGAAGGTGGAAAAGGTGGAGAAGGTGGAAAAAGTGGAGAAGGTGGAAAAGGTGGAAAAGGTGGAGAAGGTGGAAAAGGTGGAGAAGGTGGAAAAGGTGGAGAAGGTGGAAAAGGTGGAGAAGGTGGAAAAGGTGGAGAAGGTGGAAAAGGTGGAGAAGGTGGAAAAGGTGGAGAAGGTGGAAAAGGTGGAGAAGGTGGAAAAGGTGGAGAAGGTGGAAAAAGTGGAGAAGGTGGAAAAGGTGGAGAAGGTGGAGAAGGTGGAGAAGGTGGATGGTTTGTCAGTGATGGCAGAATTTGAGGATGAAGCTCTTCCCAGATTTGTGACAATCGGGTCCATGAAGCACAGTGTGAGGCTGTATGTGCCTCCACCTTCAGGGTTAGGGTTTAGGGTTTAGGGTTTAGGGGTTAGGGGGTTAGGGGTTAGGGGGTTAGGGTTTAGGGGTTAGGGGGTTAGGGGTTAGGGGTTAGGGGTTAGGGTTAGGGTTAGGAAAATAAGGAACCACAAAGACGTTTGGTGTCTGCAGTTTGAGTTCCATCATGATGAAGGATATTTGTTCATCTGGAGGAGAACAGGTGAGTCTGATGATGAAGATGAAGGATATTTGTTCATCTGGAGGAGAACAGGTGAGTCTGATGATGAAGATGAAGGATATTTGTTCATCTGAAGGAGAACAGGTGAGTCTGATGATGAAGATGAAGGATATTTGTTCATCTGAAGGAGAACAGGTGAGTCTGATGATGAAGAACAGGTGAGTCTGATGATGAAGAACAGGTGAGTCTGATGATGAAGAACAGGTGAGTCTGATGATGAAGAACAGGTGAGTCTGATGATGAAGATGAAGGATAAATGTGGATCCAGATTCTCTGTAGAAAAAACAAAAGTCATGTCACTTCTAAGAAAACAGATGCACAGATCAGGATCAGGATCAGAATCAGAATCAGAATCAGGATCAGAATCAGAATCAGAATCAGAATCAGAATCAGAATCAGAATTACTTTTATTCATCCCCGAGGGGAAATTTTCTTTGTTACAGATGCAACAGACCAAGAGCTGCACATCGAACAAGTTACAAAATAAGCTAAATACAATAAGATAAAAGATAAAATATTTCTCTCTGGTCATTATCTACATCAGGGACATATTTATGTCTATACACATGTGTGAGCAGGAACAGGATCTTACAGTAGTTTGTGAGTTAAAGTGAGTTAAAGTGCAGCGTTCAACAGTTTGATGGCGACAGGACAGATTTCCTGTGTCTCTCAGTGGAGCAGCGGCAGCCGCAGTCTATGGCTGAAAGAGCTCCTCTGATTGGCCAGCACCTTGTGGAGGGGGCGGGAGGGAGAGTCCAGGATAGTCCAGATTTTGTCCAGTATTCTCCTGTCCAACACCACCGCCAGAGAGTCCAGCTCCTCCCCCACAACATGTCCAGCCTTCCTGATGATCTTCTCCAGTCTGTTAGTGTCCCTCACGCGCAGACTGCTGCCCCAGCAGACTACAGCGTACATGATGCACTGGCCTCCATAGACTCGTAGAACATCCTGGGCATTGTCCTGCAGATGTCAAAGGACCTCAGCCTCCTCAGGAAATAGAGGCGGCTCTGGCCCTTCTTGTAAACCGCGTCCACAAGTTCAAGTTCAAGTTTCCACAATATCACCGAATGTTGGAAAGAGTTAAATGTGTTTGATTTTTAGGCCTGTGGTTTGACTCCAGACTCACACGGCAAATTCCCACGGGAAAAGTGATGGAAGAGAGTGATAAATATAATGACCTGTGTGAGCAGTGGGGCTGATATGAGATCTATGAACAGATGATGGGAGGAGGTCAGTCAGAGATTATGGATCTGCAGCTAAAACACACTGGAGGTTCTCCAGAGCTCAGCTCTGTTCAGGAGCTGGTGGAACTGCTGCAGGTGTGATTTACAGGGGGAAGGAAATGAAACACCTCCTGATTTGAGAAGACTTCCAATGTCCTGGTCATATTTTGTGCATCTTCGAGGTCATAAAGAAGATCACGTAGCTAAAAGCGCTATTGTCCAAACGTGGGAACATCTAAAAAGCAAAAGAGATGATTTTGGTCGGAGTAAAAAAGATAAAGTAAAGAAAGTGTAGAACTGAGCCGTGCTGTGGTTCATCCTCCTCCTGCTGCTCCAGAGGTGAACACAGCTCTGCATAAAGAAAGGTCAGGGAGCAGTGGGCAAATGATGTCTGTGGACATGTTCAGCTGTTCACTGACGGTCTGAGCGTCCAAACACAGGAAAAGTTGAGCTTATGTGACCTGAGGTGAAATTAGCCTCTGGGGTTACAGAGCACCTGTTCTCAGCAGAACTTACAGCAGTCGTAATGTCTCTGCAGTGGGTGGAAGAGGGAAAGCCGTTAAGAGCAGTAGTGTGTTCGGATCATGAGTGAGAGAAATGACCTGGTCTGTGAAATATGAGTGAAATATGAGTGTTGCTCTGAAGAATTCAAAGTGTGGGGACTCATGTTAGATGTGTTTGGTACGTCTCATGTGGGGCTGGGGGTCAGGAAGTGTGGGGACTCATGTTAGATGTGTTTGGACGTCTCATGTGGGGCTGGGGGGTCAGGAAGTGTGGGGACTCATGTTAGATGTGTTTGGACGTCTCATGTGGGGCTGGGGGTCAGGAAGTGTGGGGACTCATGTTAGATGTGTTTGGACGTCTCATGTGGGGCTGGGGGGTCAGGAAGTGTGGGGACTCATGTTAGATGTGTTTGGACGTCTCATGTGGGGCTGGGGGGTCAGGAAGTGTGGGGACTCATGTTAGATGTGTTTGGACGTCTCATGTGGGGCTGGGGGGTCAGGAAGTGTGGGGACTCATGTTAGATGTGTTTGGTACGTCTCATGTGGGGCTGGGGGTCAGGAAGTGTGGGGACTCATGTTAGATGTGTTTAGACGTCTCATGTGGGGCTGGGGGGTCAGGAAGTGTGGGGACTCATGTTAGATGTGTTTGGTACGTCTCATGTGGGGCTGGGGGGTCAGGAAGTGTGGGGACTCATGTTAGGTTTGTTTGGTACGTCTCATGTGGGGCTGGGGGTCAGGAAGTGTGGGGACTCATGTTAGATGTGTTTGGTACGTCTCATGTGGGGCTGGGGGTCAGGAAGTGTGGGGACTCATGTTAGGTTTGTTTGGTACGTCTCATGTGGGGCTGGGGGGTCAGGAAGTGTGGGGACTCGTGTTAGGTTTGTTTGGTACGTCTCATGTGGGGCTGGGGGTCAGGAAGTGTGGGGACTCATGTTAGATGTGTTTGGTACGTCTCATGTGGGGCTGGGGGTCAGGAAGTGTGGGGACTCATGTTAGGTTTGTTTGGTACGTCTCATGTGGGGCTGGGGGTCAGGAAGTGTGGGGACTCATGTTAGATGTGTTTGGTACGTCTCATGTGGGGCTGGGGGGTCAGGAAGTGTGGGGACTCATGTTAGATGTGTTTGGTACGTCTCATGTGGGGCTGGGGGTCAGGAAGTGTGGGGACTCATGTTAGATGTGTTTGGTATGTCTCATGTGGGGCTGGGGGTCAGGAAGTGTGGGGACTCATGTTAGGTTTGTTTGGTACGTCTCATGTGGGGCTGGGGGTCAGGAAGTGTGGGGACTCATGTTAGATGTGTTTGGTACGTCTCATGTGGGGCTGGGGGTCAGGAAGTGTGGGGACTCATGTTAGATGTGTTTGGACGTCTCATGTGGGGTTGGGGGGTCAGGAAGTGTGGGGACTCATGTTAGATGTGTTTGGTACGTCTCATGTGGGGCTGGGGGTCAGGAAGTGTGGGGACTCATGTTAGGTTTGTTTGGTACGTCTCATGTGGGGCTGGGGGTCAGGAAGTGTGGGGACTCATGTTAGGTTTGTTTGGACGTCTCATGTGGGGCTGGGGGGTCAGGAAGTGTGGGGACTCGTGTTAGATGTGTTTGGACGTCTCATGTGGGGCTGGGGGGTCAGGAAGTGTGGGGACTCGTGTTAGATGTGTTTGGACGTCTCATGTGGGGCTGGGGGGTCAGGAAGTGTGGGGACTCATGTTAGATGTGTTTGGACGTCTCATGTGGGGCTGGGGGTCAGGAAGTGTGGGGACTCATGTTAGATGTGTTTGGACGTCTCATGTGGGGCTGGGGGGTCAGGAAGTGTGGGGACTCATGTTAGATGTGTTTGGTACGTCTCATGTGGGGCTGGGGGTCAGGAAGTGTGGGGACTCATGTTAGATGTGTTTAGACGTCTCATGTGGGGCTGGGGGTCAGGAAGTGTGGGGACTCATGTTAGATGTGTTTGGTACGTCTCATGTGGGGCTGGGGGTCAGGAAGTGTGGGGACTCATGTTAGGTTTGTTTGGACGTCTCATGTGGGGCTGGGGGTCAGGAAGTGTGGGGACTCATGTTAGGTTTGTTTGGACGTCTCATGTGGGGCTGGGGGGTCAGGAAGTGTGGGGACTCATGTTAGATGTGTTTGGTACGTCTCATGTGGGGCTGGGGGTCAGGAAGTGTGGGGACTCATGTTAGGTTTGTTTGGACGTCTCATGTGGGGCTGGGGGGTCAGGAAGTGTGGGGACTCATGTTAGGTTTGTTTGGACGTCTCATGTGGGGCTGGGGGTCAGGAAGTGTGGGGACTCGTGTTAGATGTGTTTGGACGTCTCATGTGGGGCTGGGGGTCAGGAAGTGTGGGGACTCGTGTTAGATGTGTTTGGACGTCTCATGTGGGGCTGGGGGGTCAGGAAGTGTGGGGACTCATGTTAGATGTGTTTGGACGTCTCATGTGGGGCTGGGGGTCAGGAAGTGTGGGGACTCATGTTAGATGTGTTTGGACGTCTCATGTGGGGCTGGGGGTCAGGAAGTGTGGGGACTCATGTTAGATGTGTTTGGACGTCTCATGTGGGGCTGGGGGTCAGGAAGTGTGGGGACTCATGTTAGGTTTGTTTGGACGTCTCATGTGGGGCTGGGGGTCAGGAAGTGTGGGGACTCATGTTAGATGTGTTTGGTACGTCTCATGTGGGGCTGGGGGTCAGGAAGTGTGGGGACTCATGTTAGATGTGTTTAGACGTCTCATGTGGGGCTGGGGGTCAGGAAGTGTGGGGACTCATGTTAGATGTGTTTGGACGTCTCATGTGGGGCTGGGGGTCAGGAAGTGTGGGGACTCATGTTAGGTTTGTTTGGACGTCTCATGTGGGGCTGGGGGTCAGGAAGTGGCTGACAGGCCAAACGAGCTTTAAATGAGGAAACTATTGGGGTTCACTGTAAAATGGGCAAGTCAGAGGCAAAATCAATAATTAAGAAAGAAATAAAGAAAGTCTGGCAAGATGAATGGAGCAGGGAAAGCAAAGGAAGTGTGGAATATAAAAGCTCAGGGTGGTGCAGTGCCTGTGGTGGGAGGTGGAGGCTTAGACTGGGACATACAGGGCGAAACAAAACAATGCATTTCACTGGTAAACATGAGACAAGTGTAATGTACCAGAGAGTGCAGAACATGTTTTACTGAACTGCAGGAAATATGATGGTGAAAGTCATTTTAAGTAGAAAAATGTTAGAAATAGGAGAAATCTTTAGCCTTAAGAATTTGCTGAGTAGACCTTCAGACCACAGAATTATGAAGTTTGTATTTGACTTTTTAAATTCAACCAACCTTAAGAATAGAATATAGTGATAGTTTTTTTCCCTCGCTCTTTCTTTCTCTTTCTTTTCTATCCTTAATCGTTATATTTCTGTAATGTTTCATTTTAGTCTGTAAGCCTATTAGTTTCAGATCATTCAAATCCGGAGGGTGGCGGTAGTGAGCTCGATAGTTTGCGTCCGCCGTTTAACGACAAAGAACAAGAAAATACCAGGATGTACGGTGTGAGTGCGCATGCGCGGAGCGGCATAAACATGGCGGCCGTTAGCTCCCTGTCGCGGCTTCAGGATTTACCTTCAGACCCGCTGCTGCACGTCCTGTCCTACCTGAGCTTCAGGGACCTGCTCAGGTACAAGCCTGACCCGGGCTGAGCCGCTCTGCCCCGGGCTGAACCTGGAGGAACCCGGGACACTCGGATAGAGCGGGTTTAACAGCTCCAGAGCTAATGCTAATGCTAATGCTAAAAACATAGCAGGCGGAGGCTACATGCTAAAAACAATGCCCCAGCCTCAGCAGAACGCAGAAAGAAAAGTGTTTTAAAGCCACAGATGAGGTTTAAGACCAGACCCGGCGCCGTTTGTCCGCGTCTGACACTTTAAACATGTTCATGATCTTTAGAAAAGAGTTAGGACATCATCATGCTGCTACATTCCACAGGCTAATGTTCATTCAGCTAACATCATGAGGCTCAAATGCACATTTGTCTTGGAATACAGTGACTTTTTGGTCCAGTCGATCATAGACTTGTATAAAACTACATGTGTGCATTTATTTTTGAGAGATTTGATGGTAAAGTACAGTGTGACCTGTAGAATGAACTGGCCCTGGTCTCTGAGTCTGAGATCCTCACATAGCCGACAGAGTGATGGGCCCTCCTGAGTACAGTTCCTCCTGAGTACAGTTCCTCCTGCGTACAGTTCCTCCTGCGTACAGTTCCTCCTCAGTGTGTGTGTGTGTGTGTTACAGTTGCAGTCACATGTGTGTGTGTGTGTGTGTTACAGTTGCAGTCAAATGTGTGTGTGTGTTACAGTTGCAGTCGTGTGTGTGTTACAGTTGCAGTCATGTGTGTGTGTGTGTGTTACAGTTGCAGTCACATGTGTGTGTGTGTTACAGTTGCAGTCACATGTGTGTGTGTGTGTGTGTTACAGTTGCAGTCACATGTGTGTGTGTGTGTTACAGTTGCAGTCACATGTGTGTGTGTGTTACAGTTGCAGTCACATGTGTGTGTGTGTTACAGTTGCAGTCACATGTGTGTGTGTGTGTTACAGTTGCAGTCACGTGTGTGTGTGTGTGTGTGTTACAGTTGCAGTCACGTGTGTGTGTGTGTGTTACAGTTGCAGTCACATGTGTGTGTGTGTGTTACAGTTGCAGTCACGTGTGTGTGTGTGTTACAGTTGCAGTCACGTGTGTGTGTGTGTGTGTGTTACAGTTGCAGTCACATGTGTGTGTGTGTTACAGTTGCAGTCACATGTGTGTGTGTGTGTTACAGTTGCAGTCACGTGTGTGTGTGTGTGTTACAGTTGCAGTCACGTGTGTGTGTGTGTGTGTTACAGTTGCAGTCACATGTGTGTGTGTGTTACAGTTGCAGTCACGTGTGTGTGTGTGTGTGTTACAGTTGCAGTCACATGTGTGTGTGTGTGTGTGTTACAGTTGCAGTCACGTGTGTGTGTGTGTTACAGTTGCAGTCACATGTGTGTGTGTGTGTGTGTGTTACAGTTGCAGTCACATGTGTGTGTGTGTGTGTGTGTGTTACAGTTGCAGTCACATGTGTGTGTGTGTGTGTGTGTGTTACAGTTGCAGTCACGTGTGTGTGTGTGTGTTACAGTTGCAGTCACGTGTGTGTGTGTGTGTGTTACAGTCACGTGTGTGTGTGTGTGTGTTACAGTTGCAGTCACATGTGTGTGTGTGTGTGTGTGTTACAGTTGCAGTCACGTGTGTGTGTGTGTGTGTTACAGTTGCAGTCACATGTGTGTGTGTGTGTGTGTGTTACAGTTGCAGTCACGTGTGTGTGTGTGTGTGTGTGTTACAGTTGCAGTCACATGTGTGTGTGTGTGTGTTACAGTTGCAGTCACATGTGTGTGTGTGTTACAGTTGCAGTCACGTGTGTGTGTGTGTGTGTTACAGTTGCAGTCAAATGTGTGTGTGTGTTACAGTTGCAGTCACGTGTGTGTGTGTGTGTGTGTTACAGTTGCAGTCACATGTGTGTGTGTGTGTGTGTTACAGTTGCAGTCACATGTGTGTGTGTGTGTTACAGTTGCAGTCACATGTGTGTGTGTGTGTGTGTTACAGTTGCAGTCACATGTGTGTGTGTGTGTGTGTTACAGTTGCAGTCACATGTGTGTGTGTGTGTGTTACAGTTGCAGTCACATGTGTGTGTGTGTGTGTTACAGTCACATGTGTGTGTGTGTGTGTTACAGTCACATGTGTGTGTGTGTGTGTTACAGTTGCAGTCGTGTGTGTGTGTGTTACAGTTGCAGTCACGTGTGTGTGTGTGTGTTACAGTTGCAGTCACACATGTGTGTGTGTGTGTGTGTGTGTTACAGTTGCAGTCACGTGTGTGTGTGTGTGTGTGTTACAGTTGCAGTCACGTGTGTGTGTGTGTGTGTTACAGTTGCAGTCACACATGTGTGTGTGTGTGTGTGTGTTACAGTTGCAGTCACATGTGTGTGTGTGTGTGTGTTACAGTTGCAGTCACATGTGTGTGTGTGTTACAGTCACAGTGTGTGTGTGTGTTACAGTCACAGTGTGTGTGTGTGTGTTACAGTTGCAGTCACGTGTGTGTGTGTGTGTGTGTGTGTTACAGGTGCAGTCACGTGTGTGTGTGTGTTACAGTCACGTGTGTGTGTGTGTGTGTGTGTTACAGTTGCAGTCACGTGTGTGTGTGTGTTACAGTTGCAATCACGTGTGTGTGTGTGTGTGTGTTACAGGTGCAGTCACGTGTGTGTGTGTGTGTGTGTGTGTTACAGTTGCAGTCACACGTGTGTGTGTGTGTGTGTTACAGTTGCAGTCACGTGTGTGTGTGTGTTACAGGTGCAGTCACGTGTGTGTGTGTGTGTGTGTGTTACAGTCACGTGTGTGTGTGTTACAGTTGCAGTCACATGTGTGTGTGTGTGTGTGTGTGTGTTACAGTTGCAGTCACATGTGTGTGTGTGTTACAGTCACAGTGTGTGTGTGTGTGTGTTACAGTTGCAGTCACATGTGGTGTGTGTGTTACAGTTGCAGTCACACATGTGTGTGTGTGTGTGTGTGTTACAGTTGCAGTCACATGTGGTGTGTGTGTGTGTGTTACAGTTGCAGTCACACACGTGTGTGTGTGTGTGTGTTACAGTTGCAGTCACATGTGTGTGTGTGTGTGTTACAGTCACGTGTGTGTGTGTGTGTGTTACAGTTGCAGTCACGTGTGTGTGTGTGTTACAGGTGCAGTCACGTGTGTGTGTGTGTGTGTGTTACAGGTGCAGTCACACATGTGTGTGTGTGTGTGTGTTACAGGTGCAGTCACATGTGTGTGTGTGTGTGTGTTACAGGTGCAGTCACATGTGTGTGTGTGTGTGTGTGTGTTACAGGTGCAGTCACATGTGTGTGTGTGTTACAGTTGCAGTCACATGTGGTGTGTGTGTGTGTGTGTGTGTTACAGGTGCAGTCACACATGTGTGTGTGTGTGTGTGTGTGTTACAGGTGCAGTCACACATGTGTGTGTGTGTGTGTGTTACAGGTGCAGTCACACATGTGTGTGTGTGTGTGTGTGTGTTACAGGTGCAGTCACACGTGTGTGTGTGTGTTACAGGTGCAGTCACACATGTGTGTGTGTGTGTGTGTGTGTTACAGGTGCAGTCACGTGTGTGTGTGTGTGTTACAGGTGCAGTCACACATGTGTGTGTGTGTGTGTGTGTGTGTGTGTTACAGGTGCAGTCACGTGTGTGTGTGTGTGTGTGTTACAGGTGCAGTCACATGTGTGTGTGTGTGTGTGTTACAGTTGCAGTCACGTGTGTCTGTGTGTGTTACAGGTGCAGTCACATGTGTGTGTGTGTGTGTGTGTGTGTGTTACAGTTGCAGTCACATGTGGTGTGTGTGTTACAGTTGCAGTCACATGTGGTGTGTGTGTGTGTGTTACAGTTGCAGTCACATGTGTGTGTGTGTGTGTGTTACAGGTGCAGTCACGTGTGTGTGTGTGTGTGTGTGTGTTACAGGTGCAGTCACATGTGTGTGTGTGTATTACAGTTGCAGTCACATGTGGTGTGTGTGTTACAGTTGCAGTCACGTGTGTGTGTGTTACAGGTGCAGTCACACGTGTGTGTGTGTGTTACAGGTGCAGTCACATGTGTGTGTGTGTGTGTGTGTGTGTGTGTGTTACAGGTGCAGTCACATGTGTGTGTGTGTGTGTGTTACAGGTGCAGTCACACATGTGTGTGTGTGTGTGTGTTACAGGTGCAGTCACATGTGTGTGTGTGTGTGTTACAGGTGCAGTCACACATGTGTGTGTGTGTGTGTGTTACAGGTGCAGTCACGTGTGTGTGTGTTACAGGTGCAGTCACATGTGTGTGTGTGTGTGTTACAGGTGCAGTCGTGTGTGTGTGTGTGTTACAGGTGCAGTCACACGTGTGTGTGTGTGTTACAGGTGCAGTCACACAAGTGTGTGTGTGTGTGTGTGTGTTACAGGTGCAGTCACACATGTGTGTGTGTGTGTGTGTGTTACAGGTGCAGTCACACATGTGTGTGTGTGTGTGTTACAGGTGCAGTCACATGTGTGTGTGTGTGTGTGTGTGTGTTACAGGTGCAGTCACACGTGTGTGTGTGTGTGTGTGTTACAGGTGCAGTCACACATGTGTGTGTGTGTGTGTGTTACAGGTGCAGTCACGTGTGTGTGTGTGTGTTACAGGTGCAGTCACACATGTGTGTGTGTGTGTGTGTGTTACAGGTGCAGTCGTGTGTGTGTGTGTTTGTGTGTGTGTGTTACAGGTGCAGTCACATGTGTGTGTGTGTGTGTGTGTGTGTGTTACAGGTGCAGTCACATGTGTGTGTGTGTGTGTGTGTGTGTTACAGGTGCAGTCACACATGTGTGTGTGTGTGTGTGTTACAGGTGCAGTCACATGTGTGTGTGTGTGTGTGTTACAGGTGCAGTCACGTGTGTGTGTGTGTGTTACAGGTGCAGTCACACATGTGTGTGTGTGTGTGTGTGTGTGTGTGTTACAGGTGCAGTCACATGTGTGTGTGTGTGTGTGTGTTACAGGTGCAGTCACATGTGTGTGTGTGTTACATGTTCTGTCTCTTGTGTGTGTGTGTGTGTGTTACAGGTGCAGTCACACATGTGTGTGTGTGTGTGTTACAGGTGCAGTCACACATGTGTGTGTGTGTTACAGTTGCAGTCACATGTGGTGTGTGTGTGTGTGTGTGTGTTACAGGTGCAGTCACATGTGTGTGTGTGTGTGTGTGTGTGTTACAGGTGCAGTCACATGTGTGTGTGCATGTGTGTGTGTGTGTGTTACAGGTGCAGTCACACATGTGTGTGTGTGTGTGTGTGTTACAGTTGCAGTCACATGTGTGTGTGTGTGTGTGTTACAGGTGCAGTCACACATGTGTGTGTGTGTGTGTGTGTGTTACAGGTGCAGTCACACATGTGTGTGTGTGTGTGTGTGTTACAGGTGCAGTCACACATGTGTGTGTGTGTGTGTGTGTTACAGGTGCAGTCACACGTGTGTGTGTGTTACAGGTGCAGTCACACATGTGTGTGTGTGTGTGTGTGTGTTACAGGTGCAGTCACATGTGTGTGTGTGTGTGTTACAGGTGCAGTCACACATGTGTGTGTGTGTGTGTTACAGGTGCAGTCATGTGTGTGTGTGTGTGTGTTACAGGTGCAGTCACGTGTGTGTGTGTGTGTGTGTGTGTGTTACAGGTGCAGTCACACATGTGTGTGTGTGTGTGTTACAGGTGCAGTCACACATGTGTGTGTGTGTGTGTTACAGGTGCAGTCACACATGTGTGTGTGTGTGTGTGTGTGTGTTAGTTACAGTCACATGTGTGTGTGTGTGTGTGTGTGTTACAGGTGCAGTCACATGTGTGTGTGTGTGTGTGTGTGTGTTACAGGTGCAGTCACACATGTGTGTGTGTGTGTGTTACAGGTGCAGTCACATGTGTGTGTGTGTGTGTGTGTGTGTGTGTTAGTTACAGTCACATGTGTGTGTGTTACAGGTGCAGTCACATGTGTGTGTGTGTGTGTTTGTGTGTCAGGTGCTGTCACACATGTGTGTGTGTGTGTGTTACAGGTGCAGTCACGTGTGTGTGTGTGTGTGTGTGTGTTACAGGTGCAGTCACACATGTGTGTGTGTGTGTGTTACAGGTGCAGTCACACATGTGTGTGTGTGTGTGTGTGTGTGTTACAGGTGCAGTCACACATGTGTGTGTGTGTGTGTGTGTGTTACAGGTGCAGTCACACATGTGTGTGTGTGTGTGTGTGTGTTACAGGTGCAGTCACACATGTGTGTGTGTGTGTGTTACAGGTGCAGTCACACATGTGTGTGTGTGTGTGTGTGTGTTACAGGTGCAGTCACACATGTGTGTGTGTGTGTGTGTGTTACAGGTGCAGTCACATGTGTGTGTGTGTGTGTGTTACAGGTGCAGTCATGTGTGTGTGTGTGTGTTACAGGTGCAGTCACATGTGTGTGTGTGTGTGTTACAGTCACGTGTGTGTGTGTGTGTGTTACAGGTGCAGTCACACATGTGTGTGTGTGTGTGTGTGTTACAGGTGCAGTCACACATGTGTGTGTGTGTGTGTTACAGGTGCAGTCACACATGTGTGTGTGTGTGTGTTACAGGTGCAGTCACACATGTGTGTGTGTGTGTGTTACAGGTGCAGTCACACATGTGTGTGTGTGTGTGTGTGTTACAGGTGCAGTCACACATGTGTGTGTGTGTGTGTGTGTTACAGGTGCAGTCACGTGTGCAGACGTCTGAATGACCTGAGCAAACACAATCCTCTGTGGAAGAGACTCTGTCACAAGCACTGGCTGCTCAAAGAGTGAGTACTGCAAATACTACAAGTACTACTACTACTACTACTACTGCTACTACAAATACTATGAGTACGACGAGTACTACTGCTACTGCAAATACTACTACTGCTACTACAAATACTATGAGTACGACGAGTACTACTGCTACTGCAAATAATACAAGTACTACTACTGCTACTGCAAATACTACGAGTACTACTATTACTGCAAATACTACGAGTACTACTACTACTGCAAATACTATGAGTACTACTATTACTGCAAATACTACGAGTACTACGAGTACTACTACTACTACTGCAAATACTACGAGTGCTACTGTAGCAGTGCCAGTCCTGCAGAGGCTGTGGCTCCTGCTCTTAGTGCAGTAAATACAGAAGAAACAGAATAAACTATTCCTTCTGTTCACAAACTGTGTCTGTACCTGTACTTCTACTTGTACCTGTACTGCTCCAGGTGCTCGTCTGTATAGTTCTTCTCCCCTCTCGCCCCTGCAGGTCGGACCGTGCCCACAGCGCCCTCTCCTGGTACGGGCTGTTCGTGCAGACGTACTCAGACCTGGGCAGATACGTGGACGTGTACGGAGACCTGAGACACACCTGGGACCAGCTCACCGCCTTCCTGCAGGTCAGGTGTCCCCGGATCATCGCCTCGCTCAAAGGTACTGCCCCTGTCTGCTCCTGCCTGCCCCTGCCTGCTCCTGCCTGCTCCTGTCTGCTCCTGCCTGCCCCTGTCTGCTCCTGTCTGCTCCTGCCTGCTCCTGTCTGCCCCTGCCTGCTCCTGCCTGCCCCTGCCTGCTCCTATCTGCCCCTGTCTGCTCCTGTCTGCTCCTGCCTGCTCCTGCCTGCCCCTGCCTGCTCCTATCTGCCCCTGTCTGCTCCTATCTGCTCCTGTCTGCTCCTGTCTGCCCCTCCCTGCCCCTCCCTGCCCCTGCCTGCCCCTGCCTGCCCCTGCCTGCCCCTCCCTGCCCCTGCCTGCCCCTGCCTGCCCCTCCCTGCCCCTCCCTGCCCCTGCCTGCTCCTGTCTGCCCCTGCCTGACCCTCACACAGGTCAGATAATCCCAGCAGAGCCATGGGCAGATGTAACAGTCAAGTATAATATAAGAATCACCATTTTCATTTAAGGTTTTAAACCGTCTGAGTGAGAAATCTACAAACTAATGTTCCACAGAAGTGACTTCTGCTCTGGTCGGCTCCATTTAAACAACCCCAATCACAGGGATGTGCTGTGTCTGTCCACTAGAGGGAGCCACAGTCACAGATGTTCTGATTCTAACTCTGTCGTCCTGTGTCTGTCCACCAGAGGGAGCCACAGTCACAGATGTTCTGATTCTAACTCTGTCGTCCTGTGTCTGTCCACCAGAGGGAGCCACAGTCACAGATGTTCTGATTCTAACTCTGTCGTCCTGTGTCTGTCCACCAGAGGGAGCCACAGTCACAGATGTTCTGATTCTAACTCTGTCGTCCTGTGTCTGTCCACCAGAGGGAGCCACAGTCACAGATGTTCTGATTCTAACTCTGTCGCCCTGTGTCTGTCCACCAGAGGGAGCCACAGTCACAGATGTTCTGATTCTAACTCTGTCGTCCTGTGTCTGTCCACCAGAGGGAGCCACAGTCACAGATGTTCTGATTCTAACTCTGTCGTCCTGTGTCTGTCCACCAGAGGGAGCCACAGTCACAGATGTTCTGATTCTAATGCTGTCGTCCTGTGTCTGTCCACCAGAGGGAGCCACAGTCACAGATGTTCTGATTCTAACTCTGTCGTCCTGTGTCTGTCCACCAGAGGGAGCCACAGTCACAGATGTTCTGATTCTAACTCTGTCGTCCTGTGTCTGTCCACCAGAGGGAGCCACAGTCACAGATGTTCTGATTCTAACTCTGTCGTCCTGTGTCTGTCCACCAGAGGGAGCCACAGTCACAGATGTTCTGATTCTAACTCTGTCGTCCTGTGTCTGTCCACCAGAGGGAGCCACAGTCACAGATGTTCTGATTCTAACTCTGTCATCCTGTGTCTGTCCACCAGAGGGAGCCACAGTCACAGATGTTCTGATTCTAACGCTGTCGTCCTGTGTCTGTCCACCAGAGGGAGCCACAGTCACAGATGTTCTGATTCTAACTCTGTCGTCCTGTGTCTGTCCACCAGAGGGAGCCACAGTCACAGATGTTCTGATTCTAACTCTGGCGTCCTGTGTCTGTCCACCAGAGGGAGCCACAGTCACAGATGTTCTGATTCTAACTCTGTCGTCCTGTGTCTGTCCACCAGAGGGAGCCACAGTCACAGATGTTCTGATTCTAACTCTGTCGTCCTGTGTCTGTCCACCAGAGGGAGCCACAGTCACAGATGTTCTGATTCTAACTCTGTCGTCCTGTGTCTGTCCACCAGAGGGAGCCACAGTCACAGATGTTCTGATTCTAACTCTGTCGTCCTGTGTCTGTCCACCAGAGGGAGCCACAGTCACAGATGTTCTGATTCTAACTCTGTCGTCCTGTGTCTGTCCACCAGAGGGAGCCACAGTCACAGATGTTCTGATTCTAACTCTGTCGTCCTGTGTCTGTCCACCAGAGGGAGCCACAGTCACAGATGTTCTGATTCTAACTCTGTCGTCCTGTGTCTGTCCACCAGAGGGAGCCACAGTCACAGATGTTCTGATTCTAACTCTGTCGTCCTGTGTCTGTCCACCAGAGGGAGCCACAGTCACAGATGTTCTGATTCTAACTCTGTCGTCCTGTGTCTGTCCACCAGAGGGAGCCACAGTCACAGATGTTCTGATTCTAATGCTGTCGTCCTGTGTCTGTCCACCAGAGGGAGCCACAGTCACAGATGTTCTGATTCTAACTCTGTCGTCCTGTGTCTGTCCACTAGAGGGAGCCACAGTCACAGATGTTCTGATTCTAACTCTGTCGTCCTGTGTCTGTCCACCAGAGGGAGCCACAGAGTCGGAGCTGGACGCTGTGGAGGAGCAAATCGGACTCAAACTCCCCAACGATTATCGCTGCAGCTGCAGAATCCACAACGGACAGAAGCTCGTCATCCCAGGGTCAGGACTAAACCGGGAATAAACCAGACTAAACCCCGACTGAACTGGGACTAAAACAGGACTAAAACGGGACTAAAACTGGTCACTCTCTGGTCTCTGGTCCAGGCTGATGGGCAGCATGTCGCTGTCTAACCACTATCGCTCGGAGGTTCTTCTGGACTAAACCAGGACTCTAACAGGACTTTGATCTGGTCCGGTCTCTGGTCCGGGCTCTGGTCCGGGCTCTGGTCCCTGGTCTAACCCCGGTCTCTCTGGTCCAGGCTGATGGGCAGCATGTCGCTGTCTAACCACTATCGCTCGGAGGTTCTTCTGGACGTGGAGACGGCGGCCGGAGGGTTCCAGACTCGTCCTGGGATGAAGCTTTGCCTCCCTCTGACCTTCTGCTTCCACACGGGCCTGTGCCAGTACCTGAGCCTGCAGGAGGAGGAGGGGAGGCGCAGGGAGGAGGTGTTCTACCCCTGCCCGGTGAGCAGTGGGAGGTGGGAGGAGGTGTTCTACCCTGCCCAGTGAGGAGGCGCAGCAGGAGATGTTGTTTCTAACAGAACTTTAGCTCCTCATGTTCCTGTTTGTTCTTTTCTCCTGCAGAACCAGAGATCCTCAGACCCCTCGGCCATCGACATGTTCATCACAGGTCTGCACCTCCTCTGCACCTCCTCTGCTGCTCCTCTGCACCTCCTCTGCACCTGCTCTGCACCTCCTCTGCACCCCCTCCTCCTCTGCACCTGCTCTGCACCTCCTCTGCACTCCCTCCTCCTCTGCACCTGCTCTGCACCTCCTCTGCACTCCCTCCTCCTCTGCACCTGCTCTGCACCTCCTCTGCTGCTCCTCTGCACCCCCTCCTCCTCTGCACCTCCTCCTGCTCTGCTGCGCCTCCTCTGCACCTCCTCCTGCTGCTCCTCTGCACCTCCTCCTCCTCTGCTCCTCCTCCTGCTACTCCTCTGCACCCTCTGCTCCTCCTCTATCTCCTGTGTCTCCTCCTCTGTCTCCTCCTCTGTTTCCTCTGCTCCTCCTCTATCTCCTGTGTCTCCTCCTCTGTCTCCTGTGTCTCCTCCTCTGTCTCCTCCGCCTCCTCCTGTCTCCTCCTGTTTCCTCTGCTCCTCCTCTGTCTCCTGTGTCTCCTCCTCTGTCTCCTCCTGTCTCTTCCTCTGTCTCCTCTGCTCCTCCTCTGTACCTCCTCTGCTCCTGCTCTGTCTCCTGCTGCTGCTCCTCTGTCTCCTCTTCTCCTCCTCTGTCTCCTCCTCTGTCTCCTCTGCTCCTCCTCTGTCTCCTCCTCTGTCCTCTGTCTCCTCCTCTTCGTTCATGTTTCTTCTCTGGTTCTTCAGGTTCTAGTTTCTTGTCCTGGTTCACTTCGTACGTGCAGAACGTCGTGAGCGGAGAATTTCCCATCATCAGAGACCAAATCTTCAGGTAAGAACTGACCAATCACAGCTCACCTGACCCCTCCTGACCAATCACAGCTCACCTGACCCCTCCTGACCAATCACAGCTCACCTGACCCCTCCTGACCAATCACAGCTCACCTGACCCCTCCTGACCAATCACAGCTCACCTGACCCCTCCTGACCAATCACAGCTCACCTGACCCCTCCTGACCAATCACAGCTCACCTGACCCCTCCTGACCAATCACAGCTCACCTGACCCCTCCTGACCAATCACAGCTCACCTGACCCCCCTGACCAATCACAGCACACCTGACCCCCTGACCAATCACAGCTCACCTGACCCTCCTGACCAATCACAGCTCACCTGACCCCTCCTGACCAATCACAGCTCACCTGACCCCCCTGACCAATCACAGCTCACCTGACCCCTCCTGACCAATCACAGCTCACCTGACCCCTCCTGACCAATCACAGCTCACCTGACCCCCCTGACCAATCACAGCTCACCTGACCCCTCCTGACCAATCACAGCTCACCTGACCCCTCCTGACCAATCACAGCTCACCTGACCCCTCCTGACCAATCACAGCTCACCTGACCCCCTGACCAATCACAGCTCACCTGACCCCCTGACCACTCACAGCTCACCTGACCCCTCCTGACCAATCACAGCTCACCTGACCCCTCCTGACCAATCACAGCTCACCTGACCCCCCTGACCAATCACAGCTCACCTGACCCCTCCTGACCAATCACAGCTCACCTGACCCCTCCTGACCAATCACAGCTCACCTGACCCCTCCTGACCAATCACAGCTCACCTGACCCCCCTGACCAATCACAGCTCACCTGACCCCCTGACCAATCACAGCTCACCTGACCCCTCCTGACCAATCACAGCTCACCTGACCCTCCTGACCAATCACAGCTCACCTGACCCCCTGACCAATCACAGCTCACCTGACCCCCTGACCAATCACAGCTCACCTGACCCCTCCTGACCAATCACAGCTCACCTGACCCTCCTGACCAATCACAGCTCACCTGACCCCCTGACCAATCACAGCTCACCTGACCCCCTGACCAATCACAGCTCACCTGACCCCCCTGACCAATCACAGCTCACCTGACCCCTCCTGACCAATCACAGCTCACCTGACCCCCCTGACCAATCACAGCTCACCTGACCCCTCCTGACCAATCACAGCTCACCTGACCCTCCTGACCAATCACAGCTCACCTGACCCCCTGACCAATCACAGCTCACCTGACCCCCCTGACCAATCACAGCTCACCTGACCCCTCCTGACCAATCACAGCTCACCTGACCCCCCTGACCAATCACAGCTCACCTGACCCCCCTGACCAATCACAGCTCACCTGACCCCTCCTGACCAATCACAGCTCACCTGACCCCTCCTGAACAATCACAGCTCACCTGACCCCTCCTGACTTCCCCCCCTCTCCCCTGCTGCCTCCTGATTGGCTCACCTGACCCTGCTGCCTCCTGATTGGCTCACCTGACCCTGCTACCTCCTGATTGGCTCACCTGACCCTGCTACCTCCTGATTGGCTCACCTGACCCTGCTGCCTCCTGATTGGCTCACCTGACCCTGCTACCTCCTGATTGGCTCACCTGACCCTGCTACCTCCTGATTGGCTGTCCTCCTCAGGTACGTTCATGAAAAAGGTTGTGTGGCGACGACTGATGACATCACGGTGTCGGTGTGGACGTCCTTCCTGCCGGAGCTGTCGTCAGTTCACCCGCCGCACTTCTTCTTCACCTACCGGATCAGGTGAGACCCGGACTGGGACCGGGACTGGGACTGAGACCCAGACCAGGACTGAGACCCAGACCGAGACTGAACTACAGGGACCAAACCAGGACAATACAACATCTCATCTGGAAATAAATTAGGATTTAAGACAGAGCGAATGGACCCAACCCGGTCCAACCCCGGTCTAAACTGGTCTAAACCGGTCCAACCCCGGTCTAAACCGGTCCAACCCCGGTCTAAACCGGTCCAACCCCGGTCTAAACCGGTCTAACCCCGGTCTAAACCGGTCTAACCCCAGTCTAAACCGGTCCAACCCCGGTCCAACCCCGGTCTAACCCGGTCCAACCCCGGTCCAACCCCGGTCTAAACCGGTCCAACCCGGTCTAAACCAGTCTAAACCGGTCCAACCCCGGTCTAAACCGGTCTAACCCGGTCCAACCCGGTCCAACCCCGGTCTAAACCGGTCTAACCCGGTCCAACCCCGGTCTAAACTGGTCTAAACCGGTCCAACCCCGGTCTAAACCGGTCTAACCCGGTTCAACCCCGGTCTAAACCGGTCCAACCCGGTCCAACCCCGGTCTAAACCGGTCTAACCTGGTCCAACCTCGGTCTAACCCGGTCCAACCCCGGTCTAACCCGGTCCAACCCCGGTCTAACCCGGTCCAACCCCGGTCTAACCCCGGTCTAAACCGGTCTAAACCCGGTCCAACCCCGGTCTAAACCGGTCTAACCCCGGTCTAACCCGGTCCAACCCTGGTCCAACCCCGGTCCAACCCCGGTCTAAACTGGTCTAACCTGGTCTAACCCGGTCCAACCCCGGTCCAACCCCGGTCTAACCCGGTCCAACCCCGGTCCAACCCCGGTCTAACCCCGGTCTAAACCGGTCTAAACCCGGTCCAACCCCGGTCTAACCCGGTCCAACCCCGGTCCAACCCCGGTCCAACCCCGGTCTAAACCGGTCTCTGGTCCTCAGGATCGAGATGTCGTCTGCAGCTCCGGCCTCTGCCTCCTGTCAGCTCGACTCCAGATACTGGAAAATCACCACCTCAGACGGAAATGTGGAGGAAGTGCAGGGCCCGGGGGTCGTAGGTATGAACCTGTTCACACCCCCAACCCTCCTACAGTCTGACCCCAACCCGGTTCACACCCCGAACAGGGGTGCGAACAGCTGTTCCTCAAGTGTTGCTCAGGTGTTGCTCAAGTGTTGCTCAGGTGTTCCTCAGGTGTTCTGTGGTTGTTCCTCAGGTGTTCCTCAGGTGTTGCTCAGGTGTTGCTCAGGTGTTGCTCAGGTGTTGCTCAGGTGTTCTGTGGTTGTTCCTCAGGTGTTGCTCAGGTGTTCTGTGGTTGTTCCTCAGGTGTTGCTCAGGTGTTCTGTGGTTGTTCCTCAGGTGTTGCTCCGGTGTTGCTCAGGTGTTCTGTGGTTGTTCCTCAGGTGTTGCTCAGGTGTTCTGTGGTTGTTCCTCAGGTGTTGCTCAGGTGTTGCTCAGGTGTTCTGTGGTTGTTCCTCAGGTGTTGCTCAGGTGTTCTGTGGTTGTTCCTCAGGTGTTGCTCAGGTGTTGCTCAGGTGTTCTGTGGTTGTTCCTCAGGTGTTGCTCAGGTGTTGCTCAGGTGTTTCTCAGGTGTTCTGTGGTTGTTGCTCAGGTGTTCCTCAGGTGTTGCTCAGGTGTTGCTCAGGTGTTCCTCAGGTGTTGCTCAGGTGTTGCTCAGGTGTTGCTCAGGTGTTCTGTGGTTGTTCCTCAGGTGTTGCTCAGGTGTTGCTCAGGTGTTCTGTGGTTGTTCCTCAGGTGTTGCTCAGGTGTTGCTCAGGTGTTCTGTGGTTGTTCCTCAGGTGTTCCTCAGGTGTTGCTCAGGTGTTCCTCAGGTGTTGCTCGTGTTCTGTGGTTGTTCCTCAGGTGTTCCTCAGGTGTTGCTCAGGTGTTCCTCAGGTGTTGCTCCGGTGTTGCTCAGGTGTTCTGTGGTTGTTCCTCAGGTGTTGCTCAGGTGTTCTGTGGTTGTTCCTCAGGTGTTGCTCAGGTGTTGCTCAGGTGTTCTGTGGTTGTTCCTCAGGTGTTGCTCAGGTGTTCTGTGGTTGTTCCTCAGGTGTTTCTCAGGTGTTCTGTGGGGGTTGCTCAGGTGTTCTGTGGTTGTTGCTCAGGTGTTCCTCAGGTGTTGCTCAGGCCTCAGGTGTTGCTCAGGTGTTCTGTGGTTGTTCCTCAGGTGTTGCTCAGGTGTTCTGTGGTTGTTCCTCAGGTGTTCCTCAGGTGTTGCTCAGGTGTTCCTCAGGTGTTGCTCGTGTTCTGTGGTTGTTCCTCAGGTGTTCCTCAGGTGTTGCTCAGGTGTTCCTCAGGTGTTGCTCGTGTTCTGTGGTTGTTCCTCAGGTGTTCCTCAGGTGTTGCTCAGGTGTTCCTCAGGTGTTGCTCAGGTGTTCTGTGGTTGTTCCTCAGGTGTTGCTCAGGTGTTCTGTGGTTGTTCCTCAGGTGTTCCTCAGGTGTTGCTCAGGTGTTCTGTGGTTGTTCCTCAGGTGTTGCTCAGGTGTTCCTCAGGTGTTGCTCAGGTGTTGCTCAGGTGTTCTGTGGTTGTTCCTCAGGTGTTGCTCAGGTGTTCTGTGGTTGTTGCTCAGGTGTTGCTCAGGTGTTCTGTGGTTGTTCCTCAGGTGTTGCTCAGGTGTTGCTCAGGTGTTCTGTGGTTGTTGCTCAGGTGTTCCTCAGGTATTGCTCAGGTGTTGCTCAGGTGTTCTGTGGTTGTTCCTCAGGTGTTGCTCAGGTGTTCTGTGGTTGTTGCTCAGGTGTTGCTCAGGTGTTGCTCAGGTGTTCTGTGGTTGTTCCTCAGGTGTTGCTCAGGTGTTGCTCAGGTGTTCTGTGGTTGTTCCTCAGGTGTTGCTCAGGTGTTGCTCAGGTGTTGCTCAGGTGTTCCTCAGGTGTTGCTCAGGTGTTGCTCAGGTGTTGCTCAGGTGTTCTGTGGTTGTTGCTCAGGTGTTGCTCAGGTGTTCTGTGGTTGTTGCTCAGGTGTTGCTCAGGTGTTCTGTGGTTGTTCCTCAGGTGTTCCTCAGGTGTTGCTCAGGTGTTCTGTGGTTGTTCCACAGGTGTTGCTCAGGTGTTCTGTGGTTGTTCCTCAGGTGTTGCTCAGGTGTTCTGTTGTGTCCAGGTGAGTTCCCAGTGATGACTCCAGGTAAAGTGCATGAATATGCCTCCTGCACCACCTTCTCCACCCCCTCAGAACACATGGAGGGACACTACACCTTCCACCGGCTGGGTAAGGCTCCAGACCGAGTCCAGACCGGGTCCAGACCTGGTTTAGTCTTGGTTTAGTCTTGGTTTAGTCCTGAGTCCTGGTCATGATGTTCTTGTTTCTGCAGTGAATAAGGAGGAGGTTTTCCAGGTGGCCATTCCTCGCTTCCACATGGAGTGTCCCCCGTTCAGACGACCCCCGACCAAACAGGTGAGACCAGGACCGGGACCGGGACCGGACCGGACCAGACCCGGACCGGACCCGTACCGGACCAGGACTAAACCAGGATGTGATCTTGTGTGTAACAGGAGGACGGCTCGTCGCCCTCCTGGTGGCAGAACATCTAAAGTCAACAGCGCCAAACACAGGTGAGACACGGAACTGAGGGGGCATCAGGGAGGGCATCAGGGAGGGCATCAGGGAGGGCATCAGGGAGGGCATCTGACACGGCATCTGGGAGGGCATCTGACGGTTCGTCTCTTGCAGGCTGGTCGCTGTCCGTGGTGCTGATGTGACTCTTGGGTCGAGGTGCAGCTGAAACTGGAGCAGATCTGATTTGGATTCTTCTGTCAAACATTGGTATTTGTGTTACAGAAACGGGGTCAGAGGTCATGGGGTCAGACACTACGAATTTGAAATGTGAACTTGTTTTGTATGTTTTTGGAGATAAATCACTATTATTCACCTGGAGTCTGGTTCTTTTTACCCGGGAGACGAAGGCTGTAGGTTCAGAGCCCCAACGTGCCCTCGAGCAACACGCTCCGAAACAAGCTCCCACACGCTCCCACACGCCCCCACACGCCCCGACACGCCCCACACGCCCCGACACGCCCCACACGCCCCCACACGCCCCGACACGCCCCCACACGCTCCGACACGCCCCCACACGCCCCGACACGCCCCACACGCCCCGACACGCCCCCACACGCCCCGACACGCCCCCACACGCTCCGACACGCCCCCACACGCCCCCACACGCCCCACACGCCCCGACACGCCCCCACACGCTCCCACACGCTCCGACACGCCCCCACACGCCCCCACACGCTCCGACACGCCCCCACACGCTCCGACACGCCCCCACACGCCCCCACACGCTCCCACACGCCCCCACACGCTCCCACACGCCCCCACACGCCCGACACGCCCACACGCCCCACACGCCCCCACACGCTCCCACACGCCCCACACGCTCCGACACGCCCCACACGCTCCGACACGCCCCACACGCCCCGACACGCCCCACACGCTCCGACACGCCCCCACACGCTCCGACACGCCCCCACACGCCCCGACACGCCCCCACACGCCCCACACGCTCCCCCACACGCTCCCACACGCCCCACACGCCCCACACGCCCCCACACGCCCCCACCCGCCCCCACACGCGCCCACACGCACCCACACGCCCCCACACGCCCCCACACGCCCCCACACGCCCCCACACCCCCCCACACGCCCCACACGCCCCACACGCTCCGACACGCCCCACACGCCCCACACGCCCCACACGCTCCCACACGCCCCCACACGCTCCCACACGCCCCCACACGCCCCCACACGCCCCACAGAAGAGTTTTACAGCAGAAACACGGGAACATTTTATTTCACGCTTTACAAAAACAACAGTCCAGAAGAAACACCGTTCTGTTCAGTCCTGGTCCAGTCCTGGTCTGGTTCTGGTCCGGTCCTGGTCCGGTCCTGCTTTAGTCCCGGTCCAGTCCTGCTTTAGTCCTTTTCCAGATCCTGGTCTGGTCCTGCTTTAGTTCCGGTCCGGTCCTGCTTTAGTCCTGGGTCAGATCCTGGTCTAGATCCTGCTTTCGTCCTGCTTTAGTCCTGGTCCAGATCCTGCTTTAGTCCTGGTCTAGATCCTGCTTTAGTCCTGGTCCGGTCCTGCTTTAGTCCCAGTCTAGATCCTGCTTTAGTCCTCGTCATCGTCCTCCTCCACGATGAGTCTGGTGCTGCGTCTCCTGGGTCTGTGGATCCGGTCTTCTTGGTCTTGGTCCTGGTCCTGGTCTGGTCCTGGTACGGTCCCGGTCTGGTCCTGGTCCGGATCGTCGTCTCTGTAGTTACACTTCCCGCTGTGGCGCCTGAAGCCGTTCAGATTATCAGTCCTGAAACCACGGAAACAGAATTTACCTGCTGCACCTGCCCGACCCGGACAATCAGAGCGCTCCTGGTTTAGACCCAATTTAGTCCTGGCCTAGTCCTGGTCTAGTCCTGGTTTAGACCCAATTTAGTCCTGGTGTAGTCCTGGTCTAGTCCTCGTTTAGACCCAATTTAGTCCTGGTGTAGTCCTGGTCTAGTCCTCGTTTAGACCCAATTTAGTCCTGGTCTAGTCCTGGTCTAGTCCTGGTCTAGTCCTGGTTCAGTCCTGGTCTAGTCCTCGTTCAGTCCTGGTCTAGTCCTGGTTCAGTCCTGGTTTAGTCCTGGTCTAGTCCTGGTTCAGTCCTGGTCTAGTCCTGGTTCAGTCCTGGTCTAGTCCTGGTTCAGTCCTGGTCTAGTCCTGGTCTAGTCCTGGTCTAGACCCAATTTAGTCCTGGTCTAGTCCTGGTCTAGTCCTGGTTTAGTCCTCGTTCAGTCCTGGTCCAGTCCTGGTCTAGTCCTGGTTTAGTCCTGGTCTAGTCCTGGTTCAGTCCTGGTCTAGTCCTGGTTCAGTCCTGGTCTAGTCCTGGTTCAGTCCTGGTCTAGTCCTGGTCTAGTCCTGGTTCAGTCCTGGTCTAGTCCTGGTTTAGTCCTGGTCTAGTCCTGGTCTAGTCCTGATCTAGTCCTGGTCTAGTCCTGGTCTAGTCCAGGTTTAGTCCTGGTCTAGTCCTGGTCTAGTCCAGGTTTAGTCCTGGTCTAATCCTGGTCTAGTCCTGGTCTAGTCCTGGTTTAGTCCTGGTTTAGTCCTGGTTTAGTCCTGGTCTAGTCCTGGTCTAGTCCAGGTTTAGTCCAGGTTTAGTCCTGGTCTATTCCTGGTCTAGTCCTGGTCTAGTCCTGGTCTAGTCCTGGTCTAGTCCTGGTCTAGTCCTGGTTCAGTCCTGGTCTAGTCCTCGTTCAGTCCTGGTCTAGTCCTGGTTCAGTCCTGGTTTAGTCCTCATTCAGTCCTGGTTTAGTCCTGGTTCAGTCCTGGTTCAGTCCTGGTTTAGTCCTCGTTCAGTCCTGGTCTAGTCCTGGTCTAGTCCTGGTTCAGTCCTGGTCTAGTCCTGGTTCAGTCCTGGTTTAGTCCTGGTCTAGTCCTGGTCTAGTCCTGGTCTAGTCCTGGTCTAGTCCTGGTCTAGTCCTGGTCTAGTCCTGGTTTAGTCCTGGTTTAGTCCAGGTTTAGTCCAGGTCTAGTCCTGGTCCAGTCCTGGTCCAGTCCTGGTTTAGTCCTGGTCCAGTCCTGGTCTAGTCCTCGTTCAGTCCTGGTCTAGTCCTGGTTCAGTCCTGGTTTAGTCCTCGTTCAGTCCTGGTCTAGTCCTGGTTTAGTCCTGGTCTAGTCCTGGTCTAGTCCTGGTCTAGTCCTGGTCTAGTCCTGGTCTAGTCCAGGTTTAGTCCTGGTCTAGTCCTGGTCTAGTCCTGGTTTAGTTCTGGTCTAGTCCTGGTCTAGTCCTGGTCTAGTCCTGGTTTAGTTCTGGTCTAGTCCTGGTCTAGTCCTGGTCTAGTCCTGGTCTAGTCCTGGTTCAGTCCTGGTTTAGTCCTGGTTTAGTCCTCGTTCAGTCCTGGTCTAGTCCTGGTTCAGTCCTGGTTTAGTCCTCGTTCAGTGCTGGTCTAGTCCTGGTTCAGTCCTGGTCTAGTCCTGGTCTAGTCCTGGTTCAGTCCTGGTCTAGTCCTGGTCTAGTCCTGGTCTAGTCCAGGTTTAGTCCTGGTCTAGTCCAGGTCTAGTCCAGGTCTAGTCCTGGTCTAGTCCTGGTCTAGTCCTGGTTCAGTCCTGGTCTAGTCCTCGTTCAGTCCTGGTCTAGTCCTGGTTCAGTCCTGGTTTAGTCCTCATTCAGTCCTGGTTTAGTCCTGGTTCAGTCCTGGTTCAGTCCTGGTTTAGTCCTCGTTCAGTCCTGGTCTAGTCCTGGTCTAGTCCTGGTTCAGTCCTGGTCTAGTCCTGGTTCAGTCCTGGTTTAGTCCTGGTCTAGTCCTGGTCTAGTCCTGGTCTAGTCCAGGTCTAGTCCTGGTCTAGTCCTGGTCTAGTCCTGGTCTAGTCCTGGTCTAGTCCTGGTTTAGTCCTGGTTTAGTCCAGGTTTAGTCCAGGTCTAGTCCTGGTCCAGTCCTGGTCCAGTCCTGGTTTAGTCCTGGTCCAGTCCTGGTCTAGTCCTCGTTCAGTCCTGGTCTAGTCCTGGTTCAGTCCTGGTTTAGTCCTCGTTCAGTCCTGGTCTAGTCCTGGTTTAGTCCTGGTCTAGTCCTGGTTTAGTCCTGGTCTAGTCCTGGTTCAGTCCTGGTCTAGTCCTGGTTCAGTCCTGGTCTAGTCCTGGTCTAGTCCTGGTCTAGTCCTGGTCTAGTCCTGGTCTAGTCCTGGTTTAGTCCTGGTCTAGTCCTGGTCTAGTCCTGGTTTAGTTCTGGTCTAGTCCTGGTCTAGTCCTGGTCTAGTCCTGGTCTAGTCCTGGTTTAGTTCTGGTCTAGTCCTGGTCTAGTCCTGGTCTAGTCCTGGTCTAGTCCTGGTTCAGTCCTGGTCTAGTCCTGGTTCAGTCCTGGTTCAGTCCTGGTCTAGTCCTGGTTCAGTCCTGGTCTAGTCCTGGTTCAGTCCTGGTTTAGTCCCGGTTTAGTCCCGATTCAGTCCTGGTCTAGTCCTGGTCTAGTCCTGGTCTAGTCCAGGTTTAGTCCTGGTCTAGTCCAGGTCTAGTCCAGGTCTAGTCCTGGTCTAGTCCTGGTCTAGTCCTGGTCTAGTCCAGGTCTAGTCCTGGTCTAGTCCAGGTTTAGTCCTGGTCTAGTCCTGGTCTAGTCCTGGTCTAGTCCTGGTTTAGTCCTGGTTTAGTCCTGGTCTAATCCAGGTCTAGTCCTGGTTTAGTCCAGGTCTAGTCCTGGTCTAGTCCAGGTCTAGTCCTGGTTTAGTCCTGGTCTAGTCCTGGTTTAGTCCTGGTCTAGTCCAGGTCTAGTCCAGGTCTAGTCCTGGTCTAGTCCTGGTCTAGTCCTGGTTTAGTCCTGGTCTAGTCCTGGTTTAGTCCTGGTCTAGTCCTGGTCTAGTCCTGGTCTAGTCCTGGTTTAGTCCTGGTTCAGTCCTGGTCTAGTCCTCGTTCAGTCCTGGTCTAGTCCTGGTTCAGTCCTGGTTTAGTCCTCGTTCAGTCCTGGTCTAGTCCTGGTTTAGTCCTGGTCTAGTCCTGGTTCAGTCCTGGTCTAGTCCAGGTCTAGTCCAGGTCTAGTCCTGGTCTAGTCCTGGTTTAGTCTTGGTTTAGTCCTGGTTTAGTCCTGGTTTAGTCTTGGTTTAGTCCTGGTTTAGTCCTGGTCTAGTCCTGGTCTAGTCCAGGTCTAGTCCAGGTTTAGTCCTGGTCTAGTCCAGGTCTAGTCCAGGTCTAGTCCTGGTCTAGTCCTGGTTCAGTCCTGGTTCAGTCCTGGTTCAGTCCTGGTCTAGTCCTGGTCTAGTCCTGGTCTAGTCCTGGTCTAGTCCTGGTTCAGTCCTGGTCTAGTCCTGGTTCAGTCCTGGTCTAGTCCTGGTCTAGTCCTGGTCTAGTCCTGGTCTAGTCCAGGTCTAGTCCAGGTCTAGTCCTGGTCTAGTCCTGGTCTAGTCCTGGTCTAGTCCTGGTCTAGTCCTGGTTTAGTCCTGGTCTAGTCCTGGTCTAGTCCTGGTCTAGTCCTGGTCTAGTCCCGGTTTAGTCCAGGTTTAGTCCAGGTTTAGTCCTGGTTTAGTCCAGGTTTAGTCCAGGTCTAGTCCTGGTCTAGTCCAGGTCTAGTCCAGGTCTAGTCCAGGTCTAGTCCAGGTCTAGTCCAGGTCTAGTCCAGGTTTAGTCCTGGTCTAGTCCAGGTCTAGTCCAGGTCTAGTCCAGGTCTAGTCCTGGTCTAGTCCTGGTCTAGTCCTGGTCTAGTCCTGGTTTAGTCCAGGTCTAGTCCAGGTCTAGTCCTGGTCTAGTCCTGGTCTAGTCCAGGTCTAGTCCTGGTCTAGTCCTGGTTTAGTCCAGGTCTAGTCCAGGTCTAGTCCTGGTTTAGTCCAGGTCTAGTCCAGGTTTAGTCCTGGTCTAGTCCTGGTCTAGTCCAGGTCTAGTCCAGGTCTAGTCCAGGTCTAGTCCAGGTTTAGTCCTGGTCTAGTCCTGGTTTAGTCCAGGTCTAGTCCTGGTCTAGTCCTGGTCTAGTCCAGGTCTAGTCCAGGTCTAGTCCAGGTCTAGTCCTGGTCTAGTCCTGGTCTAGTCCTGGTCTAGTCCTGGTCTAGTCCAGGTCTAGTCCTGGTCTAGTCCAGGTTTAGTCCAGGTTTAGTCCTGGTCTAGTCCTGGTTTAGTCCTGGTCTAGTCCTGGTCTAGTCCTGGTTTAGTCCTGGTTTAGTCCTGGTCTAGTCCTGGTCTAGTCCTGGTCTAGTCCTGGTCTAGTCCTGGTCTAGTCCTGGTCTAGTCCAGGTTTAGTCCTGGTCTAGTCCAGGTTTAGTCCAGGTCTAGTCCAGGTCTAGTCCTGGTCTAGTCCTGGTCTAGTCCAGGTCTAGTCCAGGTCTAGTCCTGTTATAGTCCAGGTTTAGTCCAGGTTTAGTCCAGGTTTAGTCCAGGTTTAGTCCTGGTCTAGTCCTGGTTCAGACCTGGTTTAGTCCTCGTTCAGTCCTGGTTCAGTCCTCGTTCAGTCCTGGTCTAGTCCTGGTCTAGTCCTGGTCTAGTCCTGGTTCAGTCCTGGTCTAGTCCTGGTTCAGTCCTGGTCTAGTCCTGGTCTAGTCCTGGTCTAGTCCAGGTCTGGTCCAGGTCTAGTCCAGGTCTAGTCCTGGTCTAGTCCTGGTCTAGTCCTGGTCTAGTCCTGGTCTAGTCCTGGTTTAGTCCTGGTCTAGTCCTGGTCTAGTCCTGGTCTAGTCCAGGTTTAGTCCAGGTTTAGTCCAGGTTTAGTCCTGGTTTAGTCCTGGTCTAGTCCTGGTCTAGTCCAGGTCTAGTCCAGGTCTAGTCCAGGTCTAGTCCTGGTCTAGTCCAGGTTTAGTCCAGGTCTAGTCCAGGTCTAGTCCTGGTCTAGTCCTGGTCTAGTCCTGGTCTAGTCCTGGTCTAGTCCTGGTCTAGTCCAGGTTTAGTCCAGGTCTAGTCCAGGTCTAGTCCTGGTCTAGTCCAGGTTTAGTCCAGGTTTAGTCCAGGTCTAGTCCAGGTCTAGTCCTGGTCTAGTCCTGGTCTAGTCCAGGTCTAGTCCAGGTCTAGTCCTGGTCTAGTCCTGGTCTAGTCCAGGTCTAGTCCAGGTCTAGTCCAGGTCTAGTCCTGGTCTAGTCCTGGTTTAGTCCTGGTCTAGTCCTGGTCTAGTCCAGGTCTAGTCCTGGTCTAGTCCTGGTCTAGTCCAGGTCTAGTCCAGGTCTAGTCCAGGTCTAGTCCTGGTCTAGTCCTGGTCTAGTCCTGGTCTAGTCCAGGTCTAGTCCTGGTCTAGTCCAGGTTTAGTCCAGGTTTAGTCCTGGTCTAGTCCTGGTTTAGTCCTGGTCTAGTCCTGGTTTAGTCCTGGTTTAGTCCTGGTTTAGTCCTGGTTTAGTCCTGGTCTAGTCCTGGTCTAGTCCTGGTCTAGTCCTGGTCTAGTCCTGGTCTAGTCCAGGTTTAGTCCTGGTCTAGTCCAGGTTTAGTCCAGGTCTAGTCCAGGTCTAGTCCTGGTCTAGTCCTGGTCTAGTCCTGGTCTAGTCCAGGTCTAGTCCAGGTCTAGTCCTGTTATAGTCCAGGTTTAGTCCAGGTTTAGTCCAGGTTTAGTCCAGGTTTAGTCCTGGTCTAGTCCTGGTTCAGACCTGAAGCAGCAGAACAGGCACTGGTATCTTCCTGGTTTGTGGGTGAATTTCACATGTTCTTTGAGCTGATACGACATGAAGAAACTCTGTCCACACACGGAACAGGAGAACGTCCTGGGCAGGTCATGGGCGCGTTCCAGGTGGTTCAGAGCGAAGCCTGTGGAGAACATGAGAACACGAGGAACACGAGGAACATGAGAACACGAGGAACACGAGGAACACAAGGAACATGAGAACAGGAGAACATGAGGAACACGAGGAACACGAGGAACATGAGAACACGAGGAACATGAGGAACATGAGGAACATGAGAACACGAGGAACATGAGAACATGAGGAACATGAGGAACATGAGAACACGAGGAACACGAGGAACATGAGGAACACGAGGAACATGAGAACACGAGGAACATGAGGAACATGATGAACACGAGGAACATGATGAACACGAGGAACACGAGGAACACGAGGAACATGATGAACACGAGGAACACGAGGAACACGAGACATGAGGAACATGAGAACACGAGGAGCATGAGAACATGAGGAACACGAGGAACATGAGGAACACGAGGAACATGAGAACACGAGGAACACGAGGAACATGAGGAACATGAGGAACATGAGAACATGAGGAACATGAGAACACGAGGAACATGAGGAACATGAGAACACGAGGAACACGAGGAACACGAGGAACATGAGGAACATGAGAACACGAGGAACACGAGGAACATGAGAACATGAGGAACATGAGAACACGAGGAACACGAGGAACATGAGGAACATGAGAACATGAGGAACATGAGAACACGAGGAACATGAGGAACATGAGAACACGAGGAACACGAGGAACACGAGGAACATGAGAACACGAGGAACACGAGGAACATGAGGAACATGAGAACACGAGGAACATGAGAACACGAGGAACACGAGGAACACGAGGAACATGAGAACATGAGAACACGAGGAACATGAGGAGCATGAGGAACATGAGGAACATGAGAACACGAGGAACATGAGAACACGAGGAACACGAGGAACATGAGAACATGAGAACACGAGGAACATGAGGAACATGAGAACATGAGAACACGAGGAACATGAGGAACATGAGAACACGAGGAACATGAGGAACATGAGAACACGAGGAACATGAGGAACATGAGAACACGAGGAACACGAGGAACATGAGGAACATGAGAACACGAGGAACACGAGGAACATGAGAACATGAGAACACGAGGAACATGAGGAACATGAGGAACATGAGGAACATGAGAACACGAGGAACATGAGGAACATGAGGAACATGAGAACATGAGGAACATGAGAACACGAGGAACATGAGGAACATGAGAACACGAGGAACACGAGGAACATGAGAACATGAGGAACATGAGGAACATGAGAACATGAGGAACATGAGGAACATGAGGAGCATGAGGAACATGAGGAACATGAGGAACATGAGAACACGAGGAACATGAGAACACGAGGAACACGAGGAACATGAGAACATGAGAACACGAGGAACATGAGGAACATGAGAACACGAGGAACATGAGGAACATGAGAACACGAGGAACACGAGGAACATGAGGAACATGAGGAACATGAGAACACGAGGAACACGAGGAACATGAGAACATGAGAACACGAGGAACACGAGGAACATGAGGAACATGAGGAACATGAGAACACGAGGAACATGAGGAACATGAGAACACGAGGAACACGAGGAACATGAGGAACATGAGAACACGAGGAACATGAGGAACATGAGAACACGAGGAACATGAGAACACGAGGAACATGAGAACACGAGGAACACGAGGAACATGAGAACATGAGGAACATGAGAACATGAGAACACGAGGAACATGAGAACATGAGAACACGAGGAACATGAGAACATGAGGAACATGAGAACATGAGAACACGAGGAACATGAGGAACATGAGAACATGAGGAACATGAGAACATGAGAACATGAGAACACGAGGAACATGAGAACAGGAGAACAGGAGAACACGAGGAACACGAGGAACATGAGAACAGGAGAACACGAGGAACATGAGGAACATGAGAACATGAGAACACGAGGAACATGAGGAACATGAGAACACGAGGAACATGAGGAACATGAGAACATGAGAACATGAGGAACATGAGAACATGAGAACACGAGGAACACGAGGAACATGAGAACAGGAGAACATGAGGAACACGAGGAACATGAGGAACATGAGAACATGAGAACACGAGGAACATGAGAACAGGAGAACATGAGGAACACGAGGAACATGAGAACACGAGGAACACGAGGAACATGAGAACACGAGGAACATGAGGAACATGAGAACACGAGGAACATGAGGAACATGAGAACATGAGAACACGAGGAACATGAGAACATGAGAACACGAGGAACATGAGGAACATGAGAACACGAGGAACATGAGAACATGAGAACACGAGGAACATGAGGAACATGAGGAACACGAGGAACACGAGGAACATGAGAACATGAGAACACGAGGAACATGAGGAACATGAGGAACATGAGAACATGAGAACACGAGGAACATGAGGAACATGAGAACACGAGGAACACGAGGAACACGAGGAACATGAGAACAGGAGAACATGAGGAACACGAGGAACATGAGGAACATGAGAACACGAGGAACATGAGAACAGGAGAACACGAGGAACATGAGGAACATGAGAACATGAGAACATGAGAACACGAGGAACACGAGGAACATGAGAACAGGAGAACATGAGGAACACGAGGAACAGGAGAACATGAGAACACGAGGAACAGGAGGACCAGGAGAACACGAGAACATGAGAACCACGAGGAACATGAGGAACATGAGAACCACGAGGAACCACGAGGAACACGAGGAACATGAGAACAGGAGAACATGAGGAACACGAGGAACATGAGGAACATGAGAACACGAGGAACATGAGAACAGGAGAACACGAGGAACATGAGGAACATGAGAACATGAGAACATGAGAACACGAGGAACACGAGGAACATGAGAACAGGAGAACATGAGGAACATGAGGAACATGAGGAACAGGAGAACATGAGAACACGAGGAACATGAGGAACATGAGAACAGGAGAACATGAGAACACGAGGAACATGAGGAACATGAGAACATGAGAACACGAGAACACGAGGAACATGAGGAACAGGAGAACATGAGAACACGAGGAACAGGAGAACATGACAACAGGAGAACATGAGAACACGAGGAACATGAGAACAGGAGAACATGAGGAACATGAGAACAGGAGAACATGAGAATATGAGAACACGAGGAACATGAGAACACGAGAACATGAGAACACAAGGAGCAGGAGAACATGAGAACACAAGGAACATGAGGAACATGAGGAACAGGAGAACATGAGAACAGGAGAACACGAGGAACAGGAGAACATGAGAACAGGAGAACACGAGGAACAGGAGAACATGAGAACATGAGGAACATGAGAACATGAGAACATGAGGAACAGGAGAACATGAAAACATGAGAACACGAGGAACATGAGAACAGGAGAACACGAGGAACATGAGGAACATGAGAACATGAGAACACGAGGAACACGAGGAACATGAGAACAGGAGAACATGAGGAACACGAGGAACAGGAGAACATGAGAACACGAGGAACATGAGGAACATGAGAACACGAGGAACATGAGGAACATAGGAACATGAGAACACGAGAACACGAGGAACATGAGGAACAGGAGAACATGAGAACACGAGGAACAGGAGAACACGAGGAACAGGAGAACATGAGGAACAGGAGAACATGAGAATATGAGAACACGAGGAACATGAGAACACGAGAACATGAGAACACGAGGAGCAGGAGAACATGAGAACACAAGGAACATGAGGAACATGAGGAACAGGAGAACATGAGAACACGAGAACATGAGGAACACGAGGAACAGGAGAACACGAGAACATGAGAACATGAGAACACGAGGAACATGAGGAACAGGAGAACACGAGAACATGAGAACATGAGAACACGAGGAACATGAGGAACAGGAGAACACGAGAACATGAGAACATGAGAACATGAGAACATGAAAACAGGAGAACATGAGAACATATGTAGTAGTACATATACTAGTAGTACATATAGTAGTAGTACATATAGTAGTAGTAGTAGTACATATCGTAGTAGTACATATAGTAGTAGCAGTACATATAGTAGTAGTACATATCGTAGTAGTAGTACATATAGTAGTAGTACATATCGTAGTAGTAGTACATATAGTAGTAGTACATATAGTAGTAGTACATATAGTAGTAGTAGTATTTATAGTAGTAATACTGCAGTACCTCTGGTGCCCCTCCGCACTTTGACCTTCCATCCGCAGAGCTGGCACTCCACTCTGTTGCTATAGAAACGCAGGAGCTTGGTGGCCTCCAGCTCGCGCGTCATGGTCTCTGCGGTCACTTCCTCCTCCTCCTCCACGGGGGCGCTCTCGGCCACGGGCTCCGATTGGTCGGTTTGCGGCGGCACGTAGAGGTGACGCGGGGAGTCGTGTTTGCGGACGGCGTGGTTCACGGCGATGGAGCGAAGTTTGTGCGACCAATCACAGAGCGAGCAGCGATACAGCCCAGAAACACAGTGCAGGACAGAGGGGGAGGAGTCAGGGGGCAGGGAGGAGGAGTCAGGGGGCAGGGAGGAGGAGTCAGGGGGCAGGGAGGAGGAGTCAGGGGGCAGGGAGGGAGGCAGGGGGCAGGGAGGAGGAGTCAGGGGGCAGGGAGGAGGAGTCAGGGGGCAGGGAGGAGGAGGCAGGGGGCAGGGAGGAGGAGGCAGGGGGCAGAGAGGAGGCGGCAGGGGGCAGGGAGGAGGAGTCAGGGGGCAGGGAGGAGGAGGCAGGGGGCAGGGAGGAGGAGGCAGGGGGCAGGGAGGACGAGGCAGGGGGCAGAGAGGAGGAGGCAGGGGGCAGAGAGGAGGTGGCAGGGGGCAGAGAGGAGGCGGCAGGGGGCAGGGAGGAGGCAGGGGGCAGGGAGGAGGAGGAGGCAGGGGGGCAGGGAGGAGGCGGCAGGGGGCAGGGAGGAGGAGTCAGGGGGCAGGGAGGGGGAGTCAGGGGGCAGGGAGGGGAGGCAGGGGGCAGGGAGGAGGAGTCAGGGGGCAGGGAGGAGGAGGAGGCAGGGGGCAGGGAGGAGGAGGCAGGGGGCAGGGAGGAGGAGGCAGGGGGCAGAGAGGAGGCGGCAGGGGGCAGGGAGGAGGCGCCAGGGGGCAGGGAGGAGGAGGCAGGGGAGCAGGGAGGAGGAGGCAGGGGGCAGGGAGGAGGAGGCAGGGGGCAGAGAGGAGGTGGCAGGGGGCAGGGAGGAGGAGGCAGGGGGCAGGGAGGAGGAGGCAGGGGGCAGAGAGGGAGGAGTCAGGGGGCAGGGAGGAGGAGGCAGGGGGCAGGGAGGAGGAGGCAGGGGGCAGAGAGGGAGGCGGCAGGGGGCAGAGAGGAGGCGGCAGGGGGCAGGGAGGAGGAGGCAGGGGGCAGGGAGGAGGCGGCAGGGGGCAGAGAGGGAGGCGGCAGGGGGCAGGGAGGAGTCAGGGGGCAGGGAGGAGGAGGCAGGGGGCAGAGAGGGAGGAGGTGGCTGGGGGCAGAGAGGAGGTGGCAGGGGGCAGGGAGGAGGAGGCAGGGGGCAGGGAGGAAGAGGCAGGGGGCAGGGAGGAGGAGGCAGGGGGCAGAGAGGAGGAGGCAGGGGGCAGAGAGGAGGAGGCAGGCAGGGGGCAGTGAGGAGGAGGCAGGGGAGCAGGGAGGAGGAGGAGGCAGGGGGCAGAGAAGGGACGAGGCAGGGGGCAGAGAGGAGGAGGCAGGGGGCAGGGAGGAGGAGGCAGGGGGCAGAGAGGACGAGGCAGGGGGCAGGGAGGAGGAGTCAGGGGGCAGGGAGGAGGAGGCAGGGGGCAGAAGGGACGAGGCAGGGGGCAGAGAGGAGGAGGCAGGGGGCAGGGAGGAGGAGGCAGGGGGCAGGGAGGAGGAGGCAGGGGGCAGAGAGGGACGAGGCAGGGGGCAGGGAGGAGGAGTCAGGGGGCAGGGAGGGGGGAGGCAGGGGGCAGGGAGGAGGCAGAGGGCAGGGGGGAGGAGGAGTCAGGGGGCAGGGAGGGGAGTCAGGGGGCAGGGAGGGGAGGGGAGGCAGGGGGCAGAGAGGAGGAGTCATGGGGCAGGGGGAGGAGTCAGGGGGCAGGGGGGAGGAGGAGTCAGGGGGTAGGAGGGAGGAGGAGGCAGGGGGTAGGAGGGAGGAGGAGGCAGGGGGAAGGGAGGAGGCAGGGGGCAGGAGGGAGGAGTCAGGCGGCAGGGAGGAGGCAGGGGGCAGGGAGGAGGCAGGGGGCAGGGAGGAGGCAGGGGGCAGGAGGGAGGAGGCAGGGGGCAGGAGGGAGGAGGCAGGGGGCAGGAGGGAGGCGGAAGGGGGCAGGGAGGAGGCAGGGGGCAGGGAGGAGGCAGGGGGCAGGGAGGAGGCAGGGGCGGGGCTGAGGAGGAGACACGGATGCACCAGTCAGTAAAAACAGCTTAACACTGAGGAACAGTTCAATCACACTGTAGGTCCAGACCAGGACCAGACCGGGTCCAGAGTCCAGACTGGGACTGGACCGAGTCCAGACCAGGTCCAGGCTGGGTCCAGACCAGAACCAGACTGGGTCTAGAGTCCAGGCCTGGTCCAGAGTCCGGGTGCCGTAGGAGCTCCAGGGGCAGAAGTGGAGAAAGTGTTTCCTGTGTTGGATCATTTTCATGACGTCCTGTTTTATTTAGTTTTGATGTGTAGAAATAAAATATCATCACATTAGGAAGTTCAGTCTGGCCTGTGATATCAGAGTAAAGATCAGACTGAACTCAGGTTCTTTCTCTGATCTGTGATATCAGAGTAAATATCAGACTGAACTCAGGTTCTTTCTCTGATCTGTGATACCAGAGTAAATATCAGACTGAACTCAGGTTCTTTCTCTGATCTGTGATACCAGAGTAAATATCAGACTGAACTCAGGTTCTTTCTCTGATCTGTGATACCAGAGTAAATATCAGACTGAACTCAGGTTCTTTCTCTGATCTGTGATATCAGAGTAAATATCAGACTGAACTCAGGTTCTTTCTCTGATCTGTGATACCAGAGTAAATATCAGACTGAACTCAGGTTCTTTCTCTGATCTGTGATATCAGAGTAAAGATCAGACTGAACTCAGGTTCTTTCTCTGATCTGTGATATCAGAGTAAAGATCAGACTGAACTCAGGTTCTTTCTCTGATCTGTGATATCAGAGTAAAGATCAGACTGAACTCAGGTTCTTTCTCTGATCTGTGATATCAGAGTAAAGATCAGACTGAACTCAGGTTCTTTCTCTGATCTGTGATATCAGAGTAAAGATCAGACTGAACTCAGGTTCTTTCTCTGATCTGTGATATCAGAGTAAAGATCAGACTGAACTCAGGTTCTTTCTCTGATCTGTGATATCAGAGTAAATATCAGACTGAACTCAGGTTCTTTCTCTGATCTGTGATATCAGAGTAAATATCAGACTGAACTCAGGTTCTTTCTCTGATCTGTGATATCAGAGTAAAGATCAGACTGAACTCAGGTTCTTTCTCTGATCTGTGATACCAGAGTAAAGATCAGACTGAACTCAGGTTCTTTCTCTGATCTGTGATATCAGAGTAAATATCAGACTGAACTCAGGTTCTTTCTCTGATCTGTGATATCAGAGTAAAGATCAGACTGAACTCAGGTTCTTTCTCTGATCTGTGATATCAGAGTAAAGATCAGACTGAACTCAGGTTCTTTCTCTGATCTGTGATACCAGAGTAAATATCAGACTGAACTCAGGTTCTTTCTCTGATCTGTGATATCAGAGTAAAGATCAGACTGAACTCAGGTTCTTTCTCTGATCTGTGATATCAGAGTAAAGCTCAGACTGAACTCAGGTTCTTTCTCTGATCTGTGATATCAGAGTAAAGATCAGACTGAACTCAGGTTCTTTCTCTGATCTGTGATATCAGAGTAAAGATCAGACTGAACTCAGGTTCTTTCTCTGATCTGTGATACCAGAGCAAATATCAGACTGAACTCAGGTTCTTTCTCTGATCTGTGATACCAGAGTAAATATCAGACTGAACTCAGGTTCTTTCTCTGATCTGTGATACCAGAGTAAATATCAGACTGAACTCAGGTTCTTTCTCTGATCTGTGATATCAGAGTAAAGATCAGACTGAACTCAGGTTCTTTCTCTGATCTGTGATATCAGAGTAAAGATCAGACTGAACTCAGGTTCTTTCTCTGATCTGTGATATCAGAGTAAATATCAGACTGAACTCAGGTTCTTTCTCTGATCTGTGATACCAGAGTAAAGATCAGACTGAACTCAGGTTCTTTCTCTGATCTGTGATATCAGAGTAAATATCAGACTGAACTCAGGTTCTTTCTCTGATCTGTGATATCAGAGTAAATATCAGACTGAACTCAGGTTCTTTCTCTGATCTGTGATACCAGAGTAAAGATCAGACTGAACTCAGGTTCTTTCTCTGATCTGTGATATCAGAGTAAATATCAGACTGAACTCAGGTTCTTTCTCTGATCTGTGATATCAGAGTAAAGATCAGACTGAACTCAGGTTCTTTCTCTGATCTGTGATATCAGAGTAAAGATCAGACTGAACTCAGGTTCTTTCTCTGATCTGTGATACCAGAGTAAATATCAGACTGAACTCAGGTTCTTTCTCTGATCTGACAGAAGACACAGACTCAGATGAACGAGTGAATCATGTGATCGTTTGTTTCTTTACCTCTTCCTCTTCAGACACGTCTCCATTTTGTCGGACTCCATCTTTTCATCACATTCAGATTCCTCCTCTCCTCTGTCGCCTCCTCTGTCGCCTCCTCTGTCGCCTCCTCTGTCGCCTCCTCTGTCGCCTCCTCTGTCGCCTCCTCTGTCGCCTCCTCTGTCGTCTCCTCTGTCGTCTCCTCTCTCCTCGTCTGTCTTCTGTCTCTCTTCCTCTGTGTTCCTCTCCCCACTGTCAGTTCTCAAGTCCTGATTGAGTTCTGGGTTGGTCCTTGAGTCCTGGTTGAGTGCTGGGTTGGTTCTTGAGTCCTGGTTGAGTTCTAGGTTGGTTCTTGAGTCCTGGTTGATTTCTGGGTTGGTCCCTGAGTCCTGGTTGAGTTCTGGATCTTTGGTCTGGTCTGGTTCGATGCAGTGAGTCCGGAGCAGGTGCTGCCAAACCTGAAGGAACAAAAACACCAGATCCACCACCTGAGAGTGTGTGTATATAGTGTGTATAGTGTGTATAGTGTGTATAATGTGTAGTGTGTATAATGTGTAGTGTGTATAGTGTGTGTATACTGTGTATAGTGTGTAGTGTGTAGTGTGTGTATAGTGTGTATATAGTGTGTATAGTGTGTGTATACTGTGTATAGTGTGTAGTGTGTGTATAGTGTGTATATAGTGTGTATAGTGTGTATAGTGTGTATAGTGTGTGTATACTGTGTATAGTGTGTAGTGTGTGTATAGTGTGTAGTGTGTGTATAGTGTGTACAGTGTGTGTATAGTGTGTAGTGTGTGTAGTGTATAGTGTGTGTATAGTGTGTAGTGTGTGTATAGTGTGTAGTGTGTGTATAGTGTGTATATAGTGTATTGTGTATAGTGTGTATATAGTGTGTGTAGTGTGTGTATAGTGTGTGTATAGCATGTATAGTGTGTGTGTAGTGTGTAGTGTGTATAGTATGTGTATAGTGTGTATATAGTGTGTGTATAGTGTGTATATAGTGTGTATAGTGTGTAGTGTGTGTATAGTGTGTATATAATTATTATTGTAGTGTGTGTATAGTGTGTAGTGCGTGTGTAGTGTATAGTGTGTATATTGTGTGTGTATTGTGTGTAGTGTGTGTATAGTGTGTATAGTGTGTGTATAGTGTGTGTATACTGTGTATCGTGTGTAGTGGGTGTATAATGTGTGTGTTTAGTGTGTGTATAGTGTGTAGTGTGTAGTGTGTGTATAGTGTGTAGTGTGTATAGTGTGTATACTGTGTACAGTGTGTGCATAGTGTATAGTGTGTGTATAGTGTGTAGTGTGTATAGTGTAGTGTGTGTATAGTGTGTGTATAGTGTGTACAGTGTGTGTATAGTGTGTACAGTGTGTGTATAGTGTGTATAGTGTGTACAGTGTGTGTATAGTGTCTAGTGTGTGTATAGTGTGTAGTGTGTATAGTGTGTACAGTGTGTGTGTAGTGTATAGTGTGTATAGTGTGTACAGTGTGTGTATAGTGTGTAGTGTGCATAGTGTGTACAGTGTGTGTATAGTGTAGTGTGTATAGTGTGTAGTGTGTGTATAGTGTGTAGTGTGTGTATAGTGTGTACAGTGTGTGTATAGTGTGTAGTGTGTGTAGTGTATAGTGTGTGTATAGTGTGTAGTGTATAGTGTGTGTATAGTGTGTAGTGTGTATAGTGTGTACAGTGTGTGTATAGTGTGTAGTGTGTGTATAGTGTGTATAGTGTGTACAGTGTGTGCATAGTGTGTACAGTGTGTGCATAGTGTGTACAGTGTGTGTATAGTGTGTGTATAGTGTGTATAGTGTGTACAGTGTGTGTATAGTGTATAGTGTGTGTATAGTGTGTAGTGTGTATAGTGTGTACAGTGTGTGTAGTGTACAGTGTGTGTATAGTGTGTACAGTGTGTGTATAGTGTATAGTGTGTATAGTGTGTAGTGTGTATAGTGTGTACAGTGTGTGTATAGTGTATAGTGTGTATAGTGTGCACAGTGTGTGTATAGTGTAGTGTGTGTATAGTGTGTACAGTGTGTGTATAGTGTGTACAGTGTGTGTATAGTGTATAGTGTGTGTATAGTGTGTACAGTGTGTGTATAGTGTGTACAGTGTGTGTATAGTGTGTACAGTGTGTGTATAGTGTGTACAGTGTGTGTATAGTGTGTATAGTGTGTAGTGTGTATAGTGTGTATAGTGTGTATAGTGTGTACAGTGTGTACAGTGTGTGTATAGTGTGTAGTGTGTATAGTGTGTAGTGTGTATAGTGTGTAGTGTGTATAGTGTATAGTGTGTATAGTGTATAGTGTGTATAGTGTGTACAGTGTGTGTATAGTGTGTACAGTGTGTGTATAGTGTGTACAGTGTGTGTATAGTGTGTGTATAGTGTGTAGTGTGTATAGTGTGTGTATAGTGTGTAGTGTGTATAGTGTGTATTGTGTGTATGTATAGTGTGTAGTGTGTATAGTGTATAGTGTGTATAGTGTGTAGTGTGTATAGTGTGTATAGTGTATAGTGTGTGTATAGTGTGTAGTGTGTATAGTGTGTACAGTGTGTGTATAGTGTATAGTGTGTGTAGAGTGTGTACAGTGTGTGTATAGTGTGTACAATGTGCGTATAGTGTATAGTGTGTGTATAGTGTGTAGTGTGTATAGTAGGTACAGTGTGTGTATAGTGTGTATAGTGTGTGTATAGTGTATAGTGTGTGTATAGTGTGTAGTGTGTAGTGTGTATAGTGTATAGTGTGTGTATAGTGTGTACAGTGTGTGTATAGTGTGTATAGTGTGTGTGTAGTGTGTATAGTGTGTGTATAGTGTATATAGTGTGTAGTGTGTATAGTGTGTGTATAGTGTATAGTGTGTATAGTGTGTAGTGTGTACAGTGTGTGTATAGTGTGTATAGTGTGTATAGTGTATAGTGTGTGTATAGTGTGCATAGTGTATAGTGTGTAGTGTGTGTATAGTGTGTATATAGTGTGTGTATAGTGTGTATATAGTGTGTATAGTGTGTATAGTGTGTGTATAGTGTATAGTGTGTGTATAGTGTGTAGTGCGTATAGTGTGTACAGTGTGTGTAGTGTGTATAGTGTGTGTATAGTGTGTGTATAGTGTATAGTGTGTACAGTGTGTGTATAGTGTATAGTGTGTGTATAGTGTGTATAGTGTATAGTGTGTGTATAGTGTGTATAGTGTATAGTGTGTGTATAGTGTGTATAGTGTGTATAGTGTATAGTGTGTGTATAGTGTGTACAGTGTGTGTATAGTGGGTATAGTGTATAGTGTGTGTATAGTGTATAGTGTGTGTATAGTGTATAGTGTGTATAGTGTGCACAGTGTGTGTATAGTGTGTGTATAGTGTATAGTGTGTATAGTGTATAGTGTGTATAGTGTGTGTATAGTGTGTGTATAGTGTATAGTGTGTGTATAGTGTATAGTGTGTGTATAGTGTGTATAGTGTGTGTATAGTGTATAGTGTATAGTGTGTATAGTGTGTGTATAGTGTGTGTATAGTGTGTATAGTGTGTGTATAGTGTATAGTGTGTGTATAGTGTATAGTGTGTACAGTGTGTGTAGTGGGTATAGTGTATAGTGTGTGTATAGTGTGTATAGTGTGTACAGTGTGTGTAGTGTGTATAGTGGGTATAGTGTATAGTGTGTGTATAGTGTATAGTGTGTGTATAGTGTATAGTGTATAGTGTGTATAGTGTGTGTATAGTGTATAGTGTGTATAGTGTGCAGTGTGTGTATAGTGTGTGTATAGTGTATAGTGTGTATATTGTATAGTGTGTATAGTGTGTGTATAGTGTGTGTATAGTGTATAGTGTGTGTATAGTGTATAGTGTGTGTATAGTGTGTGTATAGTGTATATTGTATAGTGTGTATAGTGTGTGTATAGTGTGTGTATAGTGTATAGTGTGTGTATAGTGTATAGTGTGTATAGTGTGTACAGTGTGTGTAGTGGGTATAGTGTATAGTGTGTGTATAGTGTGTATAGTGTGTACAGTGTGTGTAGTGGGTATAGTGTATAGTGTGTGTATAGTGTGTATAGTGTGTGTACCTGGGTAAAGTCTCGGTGTGTGTAGAAACACACGCCGCAGTGGAACAGTTTCCCTGAGGCCTGGTAGAGGAACACTGTGCCCAGGCGTCCTGCGGGGGCGCTGTCCAGCAGGGACGGGTGTGCCGTCGCCAGGTGTGACAGGTGCAGGGCGTGGCTCCTGCAGAAGGCTCCACAGGTGAGACACTGCATGTGCGAGGCTCCGCCCACAAACTCACCTTTCGACGACATCACTGAGGACACAGACAGATTTAGATGGGTTTAAATACGGAGACGTTTCCCTGCGTTTGTTCCCGTCTTTTCCACACAGACGTTTCCCTGCGTTTGTTCCCGTCTTTTCCACACAGACGTTTCCCTTCGTTTGTTCCCGTCTTTTCCACACAGACGTTTCCCTGCGTTTGTTCCCGTCTTTTCCACACAGACGTTTCCCTTCGTTTGTTCCCGTCTTTTCCACACAGACGTTTCCCTGCGTTTGTTCCCGTCTTTTCCACACAGACGTTTCCCTTCGTTTGTTCCCGTCTTTTCCACACAGACGTTTCCCTGCGTTTGTTCCCGTCTTTTCCACACAGACGTTTCCCTTCGTTTGTTCCCGTCTTTTCCACACAGACGTTTCCCTGCGTTTGTTCCCGTCTTTTCCACACAGACGTTTCCCTTCGTTTGTTCCCGTCTTTTCCACACAGACGTTTCCCTGCGTTTGTTCCCGTCTTTTCCACACAGACGTTTCCCTTCGTTTGTTCCCGTCTTTTCCACACAGACGTTTCCCTTCGTTTGTTCCCGTCCTTTCCACACAGACGTTTCCCTTCGTTTGTTCCCGTCTCTTCCACACAGACGTTTCTCTGCGTTTGTTCCCGTCTTTTCCACACAGACGTTTCCCTTCGTTTGTTCCCGTCTTTTCCACACAGACGTTCCCCTGCGTTTGTTCCCGTCTTTTCCACACAGACGTTTCCCTTCGTTTGTTCCCGTCTTTTCCACACAGACGTCCCCTGCGTTTGTTCCCGTCTTTTCCACGCAGACGTTTCTCTGCGTTTGTTCCCGTCTTTTCCACACAGACGTTTCCCTTCGTTTGTTCCCGTCCTTTCCACACAGACGTTTCCCTTCGTTTGTTCCCGTCTCTTCCACACAGACGTTTCTCTGCGTTTGTTCCCGTCTTTTCCACACAGACGTTTCCCTTCGTTTGTTCCCGTCTTTTCCACACAGACGTTCCCCTGCGTTTGTTCCCGTCTTTTCCACACAGACGTTTCCCTTCGTTTGTTCCCGTCTTTTCCACACAGACGTCCCCTGCGTTTGTTCCCGTCTTTTCCACGCAGACGTTTCTCTGCGTTTGTTCCCGTCTTTTCCACACAGACGTTCCCCTGCGTTTGTTCCCGTCTTTTCCACACAGACGTTTCCCTTCGTTTGTTCCCGTCTTTTCCACACAGACGTCCCCTGCGTTTGTTCCCGTCTTTTCCACACAGACGTTTCTCTGCGTTTGTTCCCGTCTTTTCCACACAGACGTTTCCCTTCGTTTGTTCCCGTCTTTTCCACACAGACGTTTCCCTGCGTTTGTTCCCGTCTTTTCCACACAGACGTTTCCCTTCGTTTGTTCCCGTCTTTTCCACACAGACGTTTCTCTGCGTTTGTTCCCGTCTTTTCCACACAGACGTTTCCCTGCGTTTCTTCCCGTCTTTTCCACACAGACGTTTCTCTGCGTTTGTTCCCGTCTTTTCCACACAGACGTTTCCCTTCGTTTGTTCCCGTCTTTTCCACACAGACGTTTCCCTTCGTTTGTTCCCGTCTTTTCCACACAGATGTTTCTCTGCGTTTGTTCCCGTCTTTTCCACACAGACGTTCCCCTGCGTTTGTTCCCGTCTTTTCCACACAGACGTTTCCCTGCGTTTGTTCCCGTCTTTTCCACACAGACGTTTCCCTTCGTTTGTTCCCGTCTTTTCCACACAGACGTTTCTCTGCGTTTGTTCCCGTCTTTTCCACACAGACGTTTCCCTTCGTTTGTTCCCGTCTTTTCCACACAGACGTTTCTCTGCGTTTGTTCCCGTCTTTTCCACACAGACGTTTCCCTTCGTTTGTTCCCGTCTTTTCCACACAGACGTTTCCCTTCGTTTGTTCCCGTCTTTTCCACACAGACGTTTCCCTGCGTTTGTTCCCGTCTTTTCCACACAGACGTTCCCCTGCGTTTGTTCCCGTCTTTTCCACACAGACGTTCCCCTGCGTTTGTTCCCGTCTTTTCCACACAGACGTTTCCCTTCGTTTGTTCCCGTCTTTTCCACACAGGCGTTTCCCTGCGTTTGTTCCGTCTTTTTCCACACAGACGTTTCCCTGCGTTGTTCCGTCTTTTCCACACAGACGTTTCCCTTCGTTTGTTCCGTCTTTTCCACACAGGCGTTCCCCTGCGTTTGTTCCCGTCTTTTCCACACACACGTTTCCCTTCGTTTGTTCCGTCTTTTCCACACAGACGTTTCCCTGCGTTTGTTCCGTCTTTTCCACACACAGCGTTTCCCTTCGTTTGTTCCCGTCTTTTCCACACAGCGTTTCCCTGCGATTGTTCCCGTCTTTTCCACACAGGCGTTTCCCTTCGTTTGTTCCCGTCTTTTCCACACAGGCGTTCCCCTGCGTTTGTTCCCGTCTTTTCCACACAGGCGTTCCCCTGCGTTTGTTCCGTCTTTTCCACACAGACGTTTCCCTTCGTATGTTCCCGTCTTTTCCACACAGACGTTTCCCTGCGATTGTTCCCGTCTTTTCCACACAGACGTTTCCCTTCGTTTGTTCCCGTCTTTTCCACACAGACGTTTCTCTGCGTTGTTCCCGTCTTTTCCACACAGCGTTTCCCTGCGTTTGTTCCGTCTTTTCCACACAGTCGTTTCCCCGTTTGTTCCGTTTGTTCCCTTCGTTTGTTCCGTCTTTTCCACACAGACGTTTCCCTTCGTTTGTTCCGTCTTTTCCACACAGACGTTTCCCTTCGTTTGTTCCCGTCTTTTCCCACACAGACGTTTCCCTTCGTTTGTTCCCGTCTTTTCCACACAGACGTTTCCCTTCGTTTGTTCCCGTCTTTTCCACACAGACGTTTCCCTTCGTTTGTTCCCGTCTTTTCCACACAGACGTTTCCCTTCGTTTGTTCCCGTCTTTTCCACACAGACGTTTCCCTGCGTTTGTTCCCGTCTTTTCCACACAGACGTTTCCCTTCGTTTGTTCCCGTCTTTTCCACACAGACGTTTCCCTTCGTTTGTTCCCGTCTTTTCCACACAGACGTTTCCCTGCGTTTGTTCCCGTCTTTTCCACACAGACGTTTCCCTGCGTTTGTTCCCGTCTTTTCCACACAGACGTTTCCCTTCGTTTGTTCCCGTCTTTTCCACACAGACGTTCCCCTGCGTTTGTTCCCGTCTTTTCCACACAGACGTTTCCCTGCGTTTGTTCCCGTCTTTTCCACACAGACGTTTCCCTTCGTTTGTTCCCGTCTTTTCCACACAGACGTTTCCCTGCGTTTGTTCCCGTCTTTTCCACACAGACGTTTCCCTGCGTTTGTTCCCGTCTTTTCCACACAGACGTTTCCCTTCGTTTGTTCCCGTCTTTTCCACACAGACGTTTCCCTGCGTTTGTTCCCGTCTTTTCCACACAGACGTTTCCCTGCGTTTGTTCCCGTCTTTTCCACACAGACGTTTCCCTTCGTTTGTTCCCGTCTTTTCCACACAGACGTTTCCCTGCGTTTGTTCCCGTCTTTTCCACACAGACGTTTCCCTGCGTTTGTTCCCGTCTTTTCCACACAGACGTTTCCCTTCGTTTGTTCCCGTCTTTTCCACACAGACGTTCCCCTGTGTTTGTTCCCGTCTTTTCCACACAGACGTTTCCCTTCGTTTGTTCCCGTCTTTTCCACACAGACGTTTCCCTTCGTTTGTTCCCGTCTTTTCCACACAGACGTTTCCCTTCGTTTGTTCCCGTCTTTTCCACACAGACGTTTCCCTTCGTTTGTAAAGTGACATAAACGGCGTTTTAGGCGTAAGTGTTTCGCAGTGTTCAGGTTTTTCTGTGATGATCAGAAGCATCAGAGCCGCATTCGTGATCATAGACTGTATATATATGTAACATATATAATAGTAACATATATAATCTCATATATATAATCTCATATATATAATCTCATATATATAATCTCATATATATAATCTCATATATATAATCTCATATATATAATCTCATATATATAATCTCATATATATAATCTCATATATATAATCTCATATATATAATCTCATATATATAATCTCATATATATAATCTCATATATATAATCTCATATATATAATCTCATATATATAATCTCATATATACGGTCGATGGTCACGTCACTTCTGCTCAAACACTCGTCCTGTGTTTGCATTTGCACAGCTGATGTTTCACATCCAGGAAGAGACGAATGAGGCGAAGGAGCTCAGCAGTTTTCCCTCTTTTCCTAAACCAGGAAAGACCAGGACAAAACCAGGATATAACCAGGAAGAAACCAGGACAAGACCAGAAATAAACCAGGACTAAACCAGGACTAAACCAGGACTAAACCAGGACGAGACCGGGAAGTAACCAGGACAAAAGCAGGACAAGACCACGACTGAACCAGGAATAAAACCAGAGCTAAACCAGGACAAAACCAAAACTTTCCCCTTACGATCTGAAGCCCCAGTGGCGTCGCCAGCGTCGGCGTTTTTGGGTCTGACCGGGCGGAGCCTCTGTGGGATCATTCTGAAAATGAAGTGTTTGTCCCAGAGGAGGCGCAGAAATGTGAGGATGTCACTGCTGTTACTCTTTTCTGAAAACGATGCTGTGAGCACCATGTTATTTCGGAAAACGAAGTGAGGGAAATGTTTGTTTTTAAAAATATCCGTCTACGTGTGTACGGGGGTGTTAGACTGTAGAAGAACAGTGCAGAAGAACACTCTAGAACTCTCGAGAACCCCCTAGAACCCCAGAATCCTCCCCTATACTTCAGATACTCCAATAATCCCACACACATGTACATCTATCAACTTCTGCACCTTTATGGGCTCCTGCTGTGGCCTCCTCCCTCTGCTCCTCCTCTGCTCCTCTCCTCCATCGCTTAGGCCTCCTGTGCTCCTCTTGGCTCTCCTCAATTTTCATCTGCAACTCTGGTGCTCTCCTCTTGGTGTCCTCCACGTCTCTCCTCCTCGGCTCCTCTCTCGGCTCCTCTCTCGGCTCCTCTCTCGGCTCCTCTCTCGGCTCCTCTGGTGCTCTCCTCTCGGTCTCCTCCATGTCGCTCCTCCCCGGCTCCTCTCTCTGCTCCTCGATGCTCGTCCTGTCCTGCAGCTCCTCGTAGACCTGTGGATGCCTCCTCAGATGCAGGTGGAGTCTGGAGGTGAGGCCGTGGTGTCGGAGGAGTTCTCCACAGATGGAGCATTTGACCAGGTTTGTGTGGAGGAGCTCGAAGTACGTCCAGATGAGACTGCGCTGCTGCCGCCGTTCTCCTGCTGCACCTCCTCCGCTGCTCCTGCCTGAGAGAAACACAGAGTCTCAGGAGCTCTGAGGTGCTCTGAGGCGCTCTCAGGAGCTCTGAGGCGCTCTGAGGCGCTCTCAGGAGCTCTGAGGCGCTCTCAGGAGCTCTGAGGCGCTCTCAGGAGCTCTGAGGCGCTCTCAGGAGCTCTGAGGCGCTCTCCGGAGCTCTGAGGCGCTCTCCGGAGCTCTCCGGAGCTCTCAGGCGCTCTCAGGCGCTCTCAGGAGCTCTGAGATACTCTCAGGCGCTCTCAGGAGCGCTGAGATACTCTCAGGCGCTCTCAGGCGCTCTCAGGCGCTCTCAGGCGCTCTCAGGTGCTCTCAGGCGCTCTCAGGTGCTCTCAGGTGCTCTCAGGAGCTCTCAGGAGCTCTCAGGAGCTCTCAGAAGCTCTCAAGGAGCTCTGAGATGCTCTGAGGTGCTCTCAGGTGCTCTCAGGTGCTCTCAGGTGCTCTCAGGAGCTCTCAAGTGCTCTCAAGTGCTCTCAGGAGCTCTCAGGTGCTCTCAGGCGCTCTCAGGAGCTCTGAGATGCTCTCAGGCGCTCTCAGGTGCTCTCAGGAGCTCTCAGGAGCTCTCAGGAGCTCTGAGGCGCTCTCAGGAGCTCTCAGGCACTCTCAGGAGCTCTCAAGTGATCTCAGGAGCTCTCAAGTGCTCTCAGGAGCTCTCAGGAGCTCTGAGATGCTCTCAGGAGCTCTCAGGAGCTCTGAGATGCTCTCAGGAGCTCTCAGGTGCTCTCAGGAGCTCTCAGGTGCTCTCAGGAGCTCTCAAGTGCTCTCAGGAGCTCTCAGGAGCTCTGAGATGCTCTGAGGTGCTCTCAGGAGCTCTGAGGTGGTGTCAGGCGCTCTCTGGAGCTCTGAGGTGGTCTCAGGCGCTCTCAGGAGCTCTGAGGCGCTCTCAGGTGCTCTCAGGAGCTCTGAGATGCTCTCAGGCGCTCTCAGGAGCTCTGAGGTGGTCTCAGGTGCTCTCAGGAGCTCTGAGATGCTCTCAGGCGCTCTCAGGAGCTCTGAGGTGGTCTCAGGCGCTCTCAGGAGCTCTGAGGTGGTCTCAGGCGCTCTCAGGAGCTCTGAGGTGCTCTCAGGAGCTCTCAGGAGCTCTGAGGCGCTCTCAGGAGCTCTGAGATGCTCTCAGGCGCTCTCAGGAGCTCTGAGGTGGTCTCAGGCGCTCTCAGGAGCTCTGAGGTGGTCTCAGGCGCTCTCAGGACCTCTGAGGTGCTCTCAGGAGCTCTCAGGAGCTCTGAGGCGCTCTCAGGAGCTCTGAGATGCTCTCAGGCGCTCTCAGGAGCTCTGAGGTGGTCTCAGGCGCTCTCAGGAGCTCTGAGGTGGTCTCAGGCGCTCTCAGGAGCTCTGAGGTGGTCTCAGGCGCTCTCAGGACCTCTGAGGTGCTCTCAGGAGCTCTCAGGAGCTCTGAGGCGCTCTCAGGAGCTCTGAGGCGCTCTCAGGCGCTCTCAGGACCTCTGAGGTGCTCTCAGGAGCTCTCAGGAGCTCTGAGGCGCTCTCAGGAGCTCTGAGGCGCTCTCAGGAGCTCTCAGGAGCTCTGAGCTCAGTGATGTGACTGGGTACCTCTTCTAGAAGGAACTCTTCCTCTCTCCTCCTCCCTCCTGTGGTTCCATCTCTTCTCCTCCTCTCCACTCTTTTGCAGCTCCTCCAGTCTCTTCCTCCCCTGGGCCCATCTCTCCTCCTCTTTCCTCTCTGACTCCATCATCAGTCTCTCCTCCTCTCTCCTCTGTTCCTCCTCTATCCTCCGATCCTCCTCTCTGATCCACTCCTCCAGCTCTCTCCTCTTCTCCTCCTGGATCCTCTTCTTCTCCTTTTTCTCTCTCTCTCTCTTCACCTCCTCCCTCCACCTGGCTACTCTTGCCTCGTTCAATCTCCTTTTCTCCTCTTCTTTCCTCAGAACCTCCTCCATTGTCCTCCTCTCTTTTCTCCTCCTCCTCCCCTCCCCTCCTTCCTCACAGTCTGTCTCCGTGGTGCTGTCGTTCTTCACAGGTGTCAGATGGTGTTCTGGGCTGATCTCCTGCTGCTCCTCAGGGCGCTCAGATGTTTGTGGAGTGAGGAGGTCCAGTCAGGAGGAGGAGCAGCACTACAGAGAAACATGAAACCAACTGTTCAGTCAAAGTCCAGTGTGAGACAGTGTGAGAGGCTCTGAGACCCCCTGAGACCATCGGAGACCCCCTGAGACCATCTGAGACCCCCTGAGACCACCTGAGACCCCCTGAGACCCCCTGAGACCATCTGAGACCCCCTGAGACCATCGGAGACCATCTGAGACCCTCTGAGACCCTCTGAGACCACCTGAGACCCCCTGAGACCCCCTGAGACCCCCTGAGACCCCCTGAGACCCTCTGAGACCACCTGAGACCATCTGAGACCCCCTGAGACCCTCTGAGACCACCTGAGACCCCCTGAGACCCCCTGAGACCCTCTGAGACCACCTGAGACCATCTGAGACCCCCTGAGACCATCGGAGACCATCTGAGACCCTCTGAGACCCTCTGAGACCCTCTGAGACCACCTGAGACCACCTGAGACCCCCTGAGACCACCTGAGACCCCCTGAGACCCCCTGAGACCACCTGAGACCCTCTGAGACCACCTGAGACCCCCTGAGACCCCCTGAGACCATCTGAGACCCCCTGAGACCACCTGAGACCCCCTGAGACCATCGGAGACCATCTGAGACCCTCTGAGACCCTCTGAGACCACCTGAGACCCCCTGAGACCACCTGAGACCCCCTGAGACCACCTGAGACCCCCTGAGACCACCTGAGACCCTCTGAGACCACCTGAGACCATCGGAGACCCCCTGAGACCATCTGAGACCCCCTGAGACCATCTGAGACCCCCTGAGAACATCTGAGACCCCCTGAGACCACCTGAGACCCCCTGAGACCATCTGAGACCCCCTGAGACCATCTGAGACCCTCTGAGACCCCCTGAGACCACCTGAGACCCCCTGAGACCCTCTGAGACCATCGGAGACCCTCTGAGACCCCCTGAGACCCTCTGAGACCCCCTGAGATCCTCTGAGATCCCCTGAGACCCTCTGAGATCCCCTGAGACCATCTGAGACCCGCTGAGAGCCTCTGAGACCCCCTGAGACCATCTGAGACCCCCTGACACCATCGGAGACCATCTGAGACCATCTAAGACCCCCTGAGACCATCTGAGATGCTCCGAGACCCCCTGAGACCATCTGAGACCCTCTGAGACGCTCTGAGACCCCTGAGACCCCCTGAGACCATCTGAGACCCCCTGAGACCATCTGAGACCCCCTGAGACCCCCTGAGACCATCTGAGACCCCCTGAGACCCTCTGAGACCCCCTGAGACCATCTGAGACGCTCTGAGACCCCCTGAGACCCTCTGAGACCCTCTGAGACCCTCTGAGACCCCCTGAGACGCTCTGAGACCCCCTGAGACCCCCTGAGACCCTCTGACACCATCTGACACCATCTGAGACCATCTGAGACCCTCTGAGACCCTCTGAGAGCCCCTGAGACCCCCTGAGACCCTCTGAGACCCTCTGAGACCCTCTGAGACCCCCTGAGACCCTCTGAGACCCTCTGAGACCCTCTGAGACCCCCTGAGACGCTCTGAGACCCCCTGAGACCCCCTGAGACCCTCTGACACCATCTGAGACCCTCTGAGACCCTCTGAGACCCCCTGAGACCCTCTGAGACCATCTGAGACCATCTGAGACCCTCTGAGACCCTCTGAGAGCCCCTGAGACCCTCTGAGACCATCTGAGACCCTCTGAGACCATCTGAGACCCTCTGAGACCCTCTGAGACCCTCTGAGACCATCTGAGACCATCTGAGACCCCCTGAGACCATCTGTGTGTGTTACTGGTGTGTGTTTCTGGTGTGTGTTACTGGTGTGTGTTTCTGGTGTGTGTTACAGACTGGTGTGTGTTACAGACTGGTGTGTGTTACAGACTGGTGTGTGTTTCTGGTGTGTGTTACTGGTGTGTGTTACAGACTGGTGTGTGTTTGTGGTGTGTGTTACAGACTGGTGTGTGTTTCTGGTGTGTGTTTCTGGTGTGTGTTACAGACTGGTGTGTGTTTCTGGTGTGTGTTACAGACTGGTGTGTGTTACTGGTGTGTGTTACAGACTGGTGTGTGTTACAGACTGGTGTGTGTTTCTGGTGTGTGTTACTGGTGTGTGTTACAGACTGGTGTGTGTTTGTGGTGTGTGTTTCTGGTGTGTGTTTCTGGTGTGTGTTACAGACTGGTGTGTGTTTCTGGTGTGTGTTACAGACTGGTGTGTGTTTCTGGTGTGTGTTACAGACTGGTGTGTGTTTCTGGTGTGTGTTACAGACTGGTGTGTGTTTCTGGTGTGTGTTACAGACTGGTGTGTGTTACAGACTGGTGTGTGTTACAGACTGGTGTGTGTTACAGACTGGTGTGTGTTTCTGGTGTGTGTTACAGACTGGTGTGTGTTACAGACTGGTGTGTGTTTCTGGTGTGTGTTACAGACTGGTGTGTGTTACTGGTGTGTGTTACAGACTGGTGTGTGTTACAGACTGGTGTGTGTTTCTGGTGTGTGTTTCTGGTGTGTGTTTCTGGTGTGTGTTACAGACTGGTGTGTGTTACAGACTGGTGTGTGTTACAGAATGGTCTGTGTTTGTGTATGGTGTGTGTGTCTGTTGTGTTTGACAGTCTGGTGTGTGTTTCTGGTGTGTGTTACAGACTGGTGTGTGTTACAGACTGGTGTGTGTTACAGACTGGTGTGTGTTTCTGGTGTGTGTTTCTGGTGTGTGTTTCTGGTGTGTGTTACAGACTGGTGTGTGTTACAGACTGGTGTGTGTTTCTGGTGTGTGTTACAGACTGGTGTGTGTTTCTGGTGTGTGTTTCTGGTGTGTGTTTCTGGTGTGTGTTACAGACTGGTGTGTGTTACAGACTGGTGTGTGTTACAGACTGGTGTGTGTTACTGGTGTGTGTTACAGACTGGTGTGTGTTTCTGGTGTGTGTTTCTGGTGTGTGTTTCTGGTGTGTGTTACAGACTGGTGTGTGTTACAGACTGGTGTGTGTTACAGACTGGTGTGTGTTACAGACTGGTGTGTGTTTCTGGTGTGTGTTTCTGGTGTGTGTTTCTGGTGTGTGTTACAGACTGGTGTGTGTTACAGACTGGTGTGTGTTACTGGTGTGTGTTACAGACTGGTGTGTGTTACAGACTGGTGTGTGTTACAGACTGGTGTGTGTTACAGACTGGTGTGTGTTTCTGGTGTGTGTTACAGACTGGTGTGTGTTACAGACTGGTGTGTGTTTCTGGTGTGTGTTTCTGGTGTGTGTTACAGACTGGTGTGTGTTACAGACTGGTGTGTGTTACAGACTGGTGTGTGTTACAGACTGGTGTGTGTTACAGACTGGTGTGTGTTTCTGGTGTGTGTTTCTGGTGTGTGTTACAGACTGGTGTGTGTTACAGACTGGTGTGTGTTACAGACTGGTGTGTGTTTCTGGTGTGTGTTACAGACTGGTGTGTGTTACAGACTGGTGTGTGTTACAGACTGGTGTGTGTTACTGGTGTGTGTTCGATCCCCAGGTCGCCCGGGCCTTTCTGTGTGGAGTTTGCATGTTTCTCCCCGTGTCTGGATGAGTTTCCTGCAGCACCTGAACTAACATCAAGGACCATGATGTCTCCTGTGGGCTCCACCCTCAGAGGGGCTCATAGGGGGTCAGGGGCTATGAGTATTGGGCAGCAAACTGCCCCCGCGACCCAGCAGGATTAAGCGGGAGAAGATGGATGGATGGCTACAGACTTGTGTGTTACAGTTGTGTGTCTTGTATTGTTGTCGGTGACGTCAGGTGAAAGGAGCAGGACGTATCAGTGAAAATGTGTTTAGATTTGATGAGAACAGGACAAATGAATGAGTTTCAGAACCCTGGGGTTTGTTCCCTGCCCGTAGAACCCTGGGGTTTGTTCCCTGCCTGTAGAACCCTGGGGTTTGTTCCCTGCCCGTAGAACCCTGGGGTTTGTTCCCTGCCTGTAGAACCCTGGGGTTTGTTCCCTGCCTGTAGAACCCTGGGGTTTGTTCCCTGCCCGTAGAACCCTGGGGTTTGTTCCCTGCCCGTAGAACCCTGGGGTTTGTTCCCTGCCTGTAGAACCCTGGGGTTTGTTCCCTGCCTGTAGAACCCTGGGGTTTGTTCCCTGCCCGTAGAACCCTGGGGTTGTTCCCTGCCCGTAGAACCCTGGGGTTTGTTCCGTGCCCGTAGAACCCTGGGGTTGTTCCCTGCCCGTAGAACCCTGGGGTTTGTTCCGTGCCCGTAGAACCCTGGGGTTTGTTCCCTGCCTGTAGAACCCTGGGGTTTGTTCCCTGCCCGTAGAACCCTGGGGTTTGTTCCGTGCCCGTAGAACCCTGGGGTTGTTCCCTGCCTGTAGAACCCTGGGGTTTGTTCCCTGCCCGTAGAACCCTGGGGTTTGTTCCGTGCCCGTAGAACCCTGGGGTTGTTCCCTGCCCGTAGAACCCTGGGGTTTGTTCCCTGCCCGTAGAACCCTGGGGTTTGTTCCCTGCCCGTAGAACCCTGGGGTTTGTTCCGTGCCCGTAGAACCCTGGGGTTTGTTCCGTGCCCGTAGAACCCTGGGGTTTGTTCCCTGCCTGTAGAACCCTGGGGTTTGTTCCCTGCCCGTAGAACCCTGGGGTTGTTCCCTGCCCGTAGAACCCTGGGGTTTGTTCCCTGCCCGTAGAACCCTGGGGTTTGTTCCCTGCCCGTAGAACCCTGGGGTTTGTTCCGTGCCCGTAGAACCCTGGGGTTTGTTCCGTGCCCGTAGAACCCTGGGGTTTGTTCCCTGCCCGTAGAACCCTGGGGTTTTCCAGTGATGCTTTGCTCTGACTGAATAATCACAGCGTGTGGGTTTTCTTCAGCCGTGGACGGCACAGTGGGCACAGCAAATACACTTCACATTCACTAGATCAAGACACTAAGAAAAGGCGTCTGAGTAATGTTGTTTGAGGTACTCACGCTGTAAAAGCATCTCTTAAAGAAGCCAAAATGTGTACACGTTCTCTGACGCAACACAAACTCCTCCACAATCCTCACACATTTTCATTTGTGCCGTTCTAATAAAATCCACAGCATTATTATATTCTTACGTCCTGCTCCTTTCACCTCACATCACCAACTTCAACAATACGAAAGCACAAAACACAGACACACACCAGAGACACACAAGTCTGTATTACAACAGTGCAGCACATGTTCTGCATCCGCTGCACTGGTTTCCTACAACTGCAAAATAAAAACAAATGAGCGCAGCGTGAGCAAAGACTCAAAGCCACATTCCACAAGAAGCACGCAGGACACAGAGAATAAAGCCTCGTGTTCTATTATTCTAAATTATTTTATGTAGGAACAAATAACACGCTTTCTTTTCACACCATTGTCATATTTCAGTCATGAATAAATGAAAGACCCTTCAGTGCGTGTGTGCGTGACAGAGCTAACGGCTAACAGGCTAGCTCTTGCTAAAAGATCTTTTTAAAAGTCTTTTCCTCTCACCTGTTTGCGCCTGTTTCTGGGGTTCACTGTGCGAAAACCTCCGACTGTGAAATCTGACCCCAAACACTGCGGGGCTTCAGGGTTTAAGGCTTAAATCCTGTTTTTCTGGACGAACTTGCGCTAAAGTTAGCTCCCGTTAGCTCCGAGCCAAGTCTCGTGTTCAGGAAATATCGCGATATGTCACTGTTGGGACCAAAATAAAAATAAACCTTTACTGCGATAAAAGCTTAAAATAATAATTAATATTATATATTATATTTATGTATAATTTATAAAAAGCTAGATTAAAGAAATACAGCGGCAAAACATGAAGTACGCATTAAAATAACTAAATAATAAGTGATGTATACAGTTTATGGGCATAACTGAACCATAGACCGTATATGAGTTATATATACGTTTTATGGCTGACGTCTGTGATCCTTGTGAGCCTTTTACAACTTGTCATATTTTACAGACATGTAATACATATATTTATATTATTTTATATTCATATATTGTCTTTTACTTTAAATTATTCGAATTATTTAACTTTATTATTTAATAAATTTGTTCAGCGCAGTCTATCGCCATCGTGTGGACAACATGAAGAACTGCAAATATCCACAAAATAATATCCAAAAATCCAAAAAAACATTCACTGTTTTTGTCTAAATTATCTATACCAAAATGTTTTTGTGAGATAAGAACAAGAAAATCAATTAAGACGTTTTGGTGTTAATGTCATGTTAAACAGTGACTTCATTATTTCATTTTCATTTGTAATTCAATCATTTTTGAACAATTGAACTAAGTTTAAGTTAAGTTTAAGTTTACAGTTGATCTTTAAGTTTAAAATGAGTCCAAAAAGTCCAAAAAAGAGTCAGTAAAACATAATTTATTTGTGATAAAAGTTGTTTTTTAGCGCATTTAACATGTAGTTTTTAATGCATATCCATTTATTTTTACTTTCACCCGGTCTGGACCCGGTCTGGACCCGGTCTGGACCCGGTCTGGACCCGGTCTGGACCCGGTCTGGACCTGATCTCTGGTCTGAAGGACAGAGGAGGCGTTGAGGATCCTTTGTGCTTTATTTACACCAGAATCAGAATCACAACAAACAAACAAACAAACAGCTTCAGTGACGACTACAGGCCTAAACCTAACCCAACTACAGGAGCTACAAAAGGCTGTACAGGGGTCAGGGGTCAAGGGGGTCAGAGGTGTCAGGAGTCAGGAGGACAGAGGGGTCAAGGGGGACAGAGGTGTCAGGGGTCAGGAGGTCATGGGGGTCAGAGGTGTCAGAGGTCAGGAGGACAGAGGGGTCAGAAGGGTCAGAGGGGTCAGAGTGTGCTTGTTCCTTGGGTTGCGTCGCTCACACCCTCAGAGGAGAAACGCCCACAGACCTTCCCCACAGTCTGGAGCTTCTGTTTATGTTTTTCTGTGGTAAATGTGTGTAAATGTGTGTGTAAATGTGTGTAAATGTGTGTGTAAATGTGTGTGTAAATGTGTGAGTAAATGTGAATAAATGTGTGTGTAAATGTGTAAATGTGTAAATGTGTGTGTAAATGTGTAAATGTGTGTGTAAATGTGTGAGTAAATGTGAGTAAATGTGTGTGTAAATGTGTAAATGTGTGTGTAAATGTGTGTAAATGTGTGTGTAAATGTGTGTGTAAATGCGTGTGTAAATGTGTAAATGTGTGTGTAAATGTGTGTAAATGTGTGTGTAAATGTGTGAGTAAATGTGAGTAATGTGTAAATGTGTGTAAATGTGTGTGTAAATGTGTAAATGTGTGTGTAAATGTGTAAACGTGTGTGTAAATGTGTGTGTGTAAATGTGTGTGTAAATGTGTGTGTACATGTGTGTAAATGTGTGAGTAAATGTGTAAATGTGTGTGTATATGTGTGTGTAAATGTGTGTGTAAATGTGTGTGTAAATGTGTTTAAATGTGTGTGTACATGTGTGAGTAAATGTGTGTGTAAATGTGTGTAAATGTGTGTAAATGTGTGTGTAAATGTGTAAATGTGTGTGTAAATGTGTGTAAATGTGTGTGTAAATGTGTGTAAGTGTGTGTGTAAATGTGTGTGTAAATGTGTGTGTAAATGTGTAAATGTGTGTGTAAATGTGTAAATGTGTGTGTAAATGTGTAAATGTGTGTGTAAATGTGTGTGTTAATGTGTAAATGTGTGTAAATGTATAAATGTGTGTGTAAATGTGTGTAAATGTGTGTGTAAATGTGTGTAAATGTGTGTGTAAATGCGTGTGTAAATGTGTGTGTAAATGTGTGTCAATGTGTGTGTAAATGTGTGTGTAAATGTGTGAATGTGTAAATGTGTGTGTAAATGTGTGTGTAAATGAGTGTGTAAATGTGTGTGTGTGTAAATGTGTGTGTAAATGTGTAAATGTGTGTAAATGTGTGTGTAAATGTGTGTGTAAATGTGTGTGTAAATGTGTAAATGTGTGTGTAAATGCGTGTGTAAATGTGTAAATGTGTGTAAATGTGTGTAAATGTGTGTAAATGAGTGTGTAAATGTGTAATTGTGTGTAAATGTGTGTGTAAATGTGTGTAAATGTGTGTGTAAATGTGTGTGTAAATGTGTAAATGTGTGTAAATGTGTGTGTAAATGTGTGTAAATGTGTGTGTAAATGTGTGTGTAAATGTGTGTGTAAATGTGTAAATGTGTGTGTAAATGTGTGTGTTAATGTGTAAATGTGTGTAAATGTATAAATGTGTGTGTAAATGTGTGTGTAAATCTGTGTAAATGTGTGTAAATGTGTGTGTAAATGCGTGTGTAAATGTGTGAATGTGTAAATGTGTGTGTAAATGAGTGTGTAAATGTGTGAATGTGTAAATGTGTGTGTAAATGTGTGTGTAAATGTGTGTGTAAATGAGTGTGTAAATGTGTGAATGTGTAAATGTCTGTGTAAATGTGTGTGTAAATGAGTGTGTAAATGTGTGAATGTGTAAATGTGTGTGTAAATGTGTGTGTAAATGTGTGTAAATGTGTGAATGTGTAAATGTGTGTGTAAATGTGTGTGTAAATGTGTGTAAATGTGTGAATGTGTAAATGTGTGTGTAAATGTGTGTGTAAATGAGTGTGTAAATGTGTGAATGTGTGTGTAAATGTGTGTGTAAATGTGTGAATGTGTGTGTAAATGTGTGAATGTGTAAATGTGTGTGTAAATGTGTGAATGTGTAAATGTGTGTGTAAATGTGTGTGTAAATGTGTGAATGTGTAAATGTGTGTGTAAATGTGTGTGTAAATGTGTGAATGTGTAAATGTGTGTGTAAATGTGTGTGTAAATGTGTGAATGTGTAAATGTGTGTGTAAATGTGTGTGTAAATGTGTGAATGTGTAAATGTGTGTGTAAATGTGGGAAAACATGAACAGAAGCTCCACAGACGTACGACACTTCAGACTAAGGGGGAAGGAACGGCCTGTTTGTGCTCTGTGGGCGGAGCCTCGTACCCGTGCGCTCTGTGGGCGGAGCCCCGTACCCGTGCGCTCTGTGGGTGGAGCCTCGTACCCGTGCGCTCTGTGGGTGGAGCCTCGTACCCGTGCGCTCTGTGGGCGGAGCCTCGTACCCGTGTGCTTCTGTTTAGGGTCATGGGAAGGGGTTACACTGTAAAAATAACCACGTCGATGTGTCTGTCTCCGGGTCTGAGGGATGACGCGCAGGTTCTTCTCCTATTGGCTGAACGGTTCAGGGGGCGGAGCCAGGTGTACAGGGGGCGGAGTCTTTGGCTGGGGCGGGGCCAGGTGTGCAGGGGGCGTGGCCAGGTGTGTAGGGGGTGTGGCCAGGTGTGTAGGGGGCGGGGCCAGGTGTGCAGGGGCGTTCAGGAGGAAGCGATTGTCAGAAATGAAAAAGTCTGGAAATGGACTGAGTTTAGTCCTGGTTTAGTTCTCAGGGAGTCCAAAATAAGACCAGATCACCTTTAGTCCTGGTTCAGTCCTGGTTCAGTCCTGGTTCAAGTCCCATTTTACTCTGGTACAAATGTTTAAAAAGTGCTGTCACTTGAAGTGGGCTCCGATTGGTCAGTGCTCGTCCAGGTGGGCGGGCTCACAGAGGAAGCGTGAGCTGCGTTTGGCTGATCGTGCCGTGAACGGAACGCTCTTCAGGGCTGCAAAACAAACGTGGGATTCAGCAAGAGCCCCCTAGCCCCGCCCCCTCCCTCAGGTGTATTTACCCCTAGCCCCACCCCCTCCCTCAGGTGTATTTACCCCTAGCCCCGCCCCCTCCCTCAGGTGTATTTACTCCTAGCCCCGCCCCCTCCCTCAGGTGTATTTACCCCTAGCTCCGCCCCCTCCCTCAGGTGTATTTACTCCTAGCCCCGCCCCCTCCCTCAGGTGTATTTACCCCTAGCCCCGCCCCCTCCCTCAGGTGTATTTACCCCTAGCCCCGCACCCTCCCTCAGGGGTATTTACTCCTAGCCCCGCCCCCTCCCTCAGCGGTATTTAGTGCTAGACCCGCCCCCTCCCTCACCGGTATTTCCCCCTAGCCCCGCCCCCTCCCTCAGGTGTATTGACCCCTAGCCCCGCCCCCTCCCTCAGGTGTATTTAGTCCTAGCCCCACCCCCAAGTGTATTTACCCCTAGCCCCGCCCCCTCCCTCAGGTGTATTTACCCCTAGCTCCGACCCCTCCCTCAGGTGTATTTACTCCTAGCCCCGCCCCCTCTCCCTCAGGTGTATTTACTCCTAGCCCCACCCGCTCCCTCAGGTGTATTTACTCCTAGCCCCGCCCCCTCCCTCAGGTGTATTTACTCCTAGCCCCGCACCCTCCCTCAGGTGTATTTACTCCTAGCCCCGCCCCTCAGGTGAATGTTACCTGTGATGATGTCCTCGATGGCCCCGCCCCCTCAGGTGTATGTTACCTGTGATGATGTCCTCGATGGCCCCGCCCCCTCAGGTGTATGTTACCTGTGATGATGTCCTCGATGGCCCTGCCCCCTCAGGTGTATGTTACCTGTGATGATGTCCTCGATGGCCCCGCCCCCTCAGGTGTATGTTACCTGTGATGATGTCCTCGATGGCCCCGCCCCCTCAGGTGTATGTTACCTGTGATGATGTCCTCGATGGCCCGGCCCCCTCAGGTGTATGTTACCTGTGATGATGTCATTGATTGGCCCCGCCCCCTCAGGTGTATGTTACCTGTGATGATGTCCTCTATGGCCCCGCCCCCTCAGGTGTATGTTACCTGTGATGATGTCCTCGATGGCCCCGCCCCCTCAGGTGTATGTTACCTGTGATGATGTCCTCGATGGCCCCGCCCCCTCAGGTGTATGTTACCTGTGATGATGTCCTCTATGACCCCGCCCCCTCAGGTGTATGTTACCTGTGATGATGTCCTCTATGGCCCCGCCCCCTCAGGTGTATGTTACCTGTGATGATGTCCTCTATGGCCCCGCCCCCTCAGGTGTATGTTACCTGTGATGATGTCCTCGATGGCCCCGCCCCCTCAGGTGTGTGTTACCTGTGATGATGTCCTCGATGGCCCCGCCCCCTCAGGTGTATGTTACCTGTGATGATGTCCTCGATGGCCCCGCCCCCTCAGGTGTATGTTACCTGTGATGATGTCCTCTATGGCCCCGCCCCCTCAGGTGTATGTTACCTGTGATGATGTCCTCTATGGCCCCGCCCCCTCAGGTGTATGTTACCTGTGATGATGTCCTCTATGGCCCCGCCCCCTCAGGTGTATGTTACCTGTGATGATGTCCTCGATGGCCCCGCCCCCTCAGGTGTATGTTACCTGTGATGATGTCCTCGATGGCCCCGCCCCCTCAGGTGTATGTTACCTGTGATGATGTCCTCGATGGCTCCATCCTTCCCTTCGTACACGTGGCCTCGCTCTTTGCCTTGTTTTCGTCTCAGTTCTGTAATGAGCTCCTGCTGCTGCCGTTTCCCCCGAGACGGAGACTGACAAACACAGACCACAGAGCCCTGGTTTAGACCTGGTTTAGACCTGGTTTAGACCTGCTTTAGACCTGCTTTAGACCTGCTTTAGACCTGGTTTGTTAGGGTCAGGGGTCAGGTGCTGTTACGGTCAGGGGTCAGGTGCTGTTACGGGCAGGGGTCAGGTGTTGTTACGGTCAGGTGTTGTTACAGTCATGTGCTGTTACGGTCAGAGGTCAGGTGCTGTTACGAACAGGTGTTGTTATGGTCAGGTGCTGTTACAGTCAGGTGCTGTTACGGTCAGGTGTTGTTATGGTCAGGGGTCAGGTGCTGTTACAGTCAGGTGTTGTTACGGTCAGGTGTTGTTACGGTCAGGTGTTGTTATGGTCAGGTGCTGTTACTGTCAGGTGTTGTTACAGTCAGGGGTCAGGTGTTACGGTCAGGTGTTGTTACGGTCAGGGGTCAGGTGCTGTTACGGTCAGGTGTTGTTACGGTCAGGTGTTGTTACAGTCAGGGGTCAGGTGTTACGGTCAGGTGTTGTTACGGTCAGGTGTTGTTACGGTCATGGGTCAGGTGTTGTTAAGGTCAGGTGTTGTTACGGTCAGGTGTTGTTACGGTCATGGGTCAGGTGTTGTTAAGGTCAGGTGTTGTTACGGTCAGGTGTTGTTACGGTCAGGGGTCAGGTGTTGTTAAGGTCAGGTGTTGTTACGGTCATGGGTCAGGTGTTGTTATGGTCAGGTGTTGTTACGGTCAGCTATTGTTACGGTCAGGGGTCAGGTGTTGTTACGGTCAGGGGTCAGGTGTTGTTACGGTCAGGTGCTGTTACAGTCAGGTGTTGTACCTTGGTCTCCTGTTGTTCTTCTTGTAGAAGTTGTTGTTCCTCGAGTTTCTCCAGAAGCATCTGCTCCTGACGCCGCCGCGCCTCATTCTCCTCCTCTGCCAACTGAAAAACACAAACTTTATAACTCCATCGCTGCACAAAACCTGTTTCCTGCTCCGCCAACTGCAGACAAAAAGAACTATCATAAATCCTCTATAAACCTGTGATCAATATTCAGGCATATTAGCAGCAGCAGCAGTACGTGTAGTAGCTGTAGTAATGCTAATAGTACTTGTAGTAAGTAGTAGTAATAGTACAGCAGTAGAAGTAACAGTAGTACTACTATAGTATCAGTATTTCTGACCCTGTAGGCTTTGATGAATCGCACAAAAATGGGGAAGAACACAGAAGGAGGCATCGTCTTTGAACTCTCCCCGAAAAACTTCACCACGTCCTCGAACGCATCCTGAAGATACACAAGAAATCAGATTTAAGCCACAAAAATACACAAGAAATCAGATTTAAAACACAAAAATACACAAGAAATCAGATTTAAGACACAAAAATACACAAGAAATCAGATTTAAGACACAAAAATACACAAGAAATCAGATTTAAGCCACAAAAATACACAAGAAATCATAATTGTGGTCTCTAGCGATGTTCTGGAGCAGTTGTGGTTGTGGTTCTGGAGCGGTTGTGGTTGTGGTTCTGGAGCGGTTGTGGTTCTGGAGCGGTTGTGGTTGTGGTTCTGGAGTGGTTGTGGTTCTGGAGCGGTTGTGGTTGTGGTTCTGGAGCGGTTGTGGTTCTGGAGTGGTTGTGGTTGTGGTTGTGGAGCGGTTGTGGTTCTGGAGCGGTTGTGGTTCTGGAGCAGTTGTGGTTGTGGAGCGGTTGTGGTTGTGGTTCTGGAGCGGTTGTGGTTGTGGTTCTGGAGCGGTTGTGGTTGTGGTTCTGGAGCGGTTGTAGTTGTGGTTCTGGAGCAGTTGTGGTTCTGGAGCAGTTGTGGTTCTGGAGCGATTCTGGAGTGGTTGTGGTTCTGGAGCGGTTATAGTTGTGGTTCTGGAGCAGTTGTGGTTCTGGAGCGGTTGTGGTTCTGAAGCAGTTGTGGTTCTGGAGAGGTTCTGGAGCGGTTGTGGTTCTGGAGTGGTTGTGGTTCTGGAGTGGTTGTGGTTCTGGAGTGGTTCTGGAGCAGTTGTGGTTGTGGTTCTGGAGCGGTTGTGGTTGTGGTTCTGGAGCGGTTGTGGTTGTGGTTCTGGAGCGGTTGTGGTTCTGGAGCGGTTGTGGTTGTGGTTCTGGAGTGGTTGTGGTTCTGGAGCGGTTGTGGTTGTGGAGCAGTTGTGGTTCTGGAGCGGTTTTGGTTGTGGTTCTGGAGCGGTTGTGGTTGTGGTTCTGGGGCGGTTGTAGTTGTGGTTCTGGAACAGTTGTGGTTCTGGAGCAGTTGTGGTTCTGGAGCGGTTCTGGAGTGGTTGTGGTTCTGGTGTGGTTGTGGTTCTGGAGCGGTTATAGTTGTGGTTCTGGAGCAGTTGTGGTTCTGGAGCGGTTGTGGTTCTGAAGCAGTTGTGGTTCTGGAGAGGTTCTGGAGCGGTTGTGGTTCTGGAGCGGTTGTGGTTCTGGAGTGGTTCTGGAGCGGTTGTGGTTCTGGAGCAGTTGTGGTTCTGGAGCAGTTGTGGTTCTGGAGCGGTTGTGGTTCTGAAGCAGTTGTGGTTCTGGAGCGGTTGTGGTTCTGGAGTGGTTCTGGTGTGGTTGTGGTTCTGGAGCGGTTATAGTTGTGGTTCTGGAGCAGTTGTGGTTCTAGAGCGGTTGTGGTTCTGAAGCAGTTGTGGTTCTGGAGCAGTTGTGGTTCTGGAGCGGTTGTGGTTCTGGAGTGGTTCTGGAGCGGTTCTGGAGCGGTTGTGGTTCTGAAGCAGTTGTGGTTCTGAAGCAGTTGTGGTTCTGGAGCGGTTGTGGTTCTGGAGTGGTTCTGGAGCAGTTGTGGTTCTGGAGCGGTTGTGGTTCTGGAGTGGTTCTGGAGCGGTTGTGGTTCTGGAGCGGTTCTGGAGCAGTTGTGGTTCTGGAGCAGTTGTGGTTCTGGAGCGGTTGTGGTTCTGGAGTGGTTCTGGTGTGGTTGTGGTTCTGGAGCGGTTGTAGTTGTGGTTCTGGAGCAGTTGTGGTTCTGGAGCAGTTGTGGTTCTGGAGCGGTTCTGGAGCAGTTGTGGTTCTGGAGTGGTTCTGGTGTGGTTGTGGTTCTGGAGCGGTTATGGTTCTGGAGTGGTTGTGGTTCTGGAGCGGTTGTGGTTCTGGAGTGGTTGTGGAGCGGTTGTGGTTCTGGAGCGGTTGTAGTTGTGGTTCTGGAGCAGTTGTGGTTCTGGAGTGGTTCTGGAGTGGTTGTGGAGCGGTTGTGGTTCTGGAGCGGTTGTAGTTGTGGTTCTGGAGCAGTTGTGGTTCTGGAGTGGTTCTGGAGTGGTTCTGGAGCGGTTCTGGAGCGGTTGTGGTTCTGGAGCGGTTCTGGAGCAGTTGTGGTTCTGGAGTGGTTCTGGTGTGGTTGTGGTTCTGGAGCGGTTATGGTTCTGGAGCGGTTGTGGTTCTGGAGTGGTTCTGGAGTGGTTGTGGAGCGGTTGTGGTTCTGGAGCGGTTGTAGTTGTGGTTCTGGAGCAGTTGTGGTTCTGGAGTGGTTCTGGTGTGGTTGTGGTTCTGGAGCGGTTATGGTTCTGGAGCGGTTGTGGTTCTGGAGTGGTTCTGGTGTGGTTGTGGTTCTGGAGCGGTTATGGTTCTGGAGCAGTTGTGGTTCTGGAGCGGTTGTGGTTCTGGAGCGGTTGTGGTTCTGGAGTGGTTCTGGAGCGGTTGTGGTTCTGGAGTGGTTCTGGTGTGGTTGTGGTTCTGGAGCGGTTATGGTTCTGGAGCAGTTGTGGTTCTGGAGCGGTTGTGGTTCTGGAGCGGTTGTGGTTCTGGAGTGGTTCTGGAGCAGTTGTGGTTCTGGAGCGGTTGTGGTTCTGGAGCGGTTGTGGTTCTGGAGTGGTTCTGGAGCGGTTGTGGTTCTGGAGTGGTTCTGGTGTGGTTGCGGTTGTGGTTCTGGTGTGGGTTTGGTTCAGGTGTTGGAGGTTGTCGTACCTGAGCGATCCGCGCGTCCTCCTGCAGCTTCTGGAGTCTGGTCTCGTTCCTGGAGATGAAGTCCTTGAGTGTGGCGTTGTGGCTGACGCTGAACTCTCTCCAGGTGAGCTCCATCCCCCTCTGCAGGTCCTTCACGTCCGACAGCACATTCTCCAGGCTCACTGAGACAGCCAGATGCCCTCCCATTACACATCATACTCCCACATGGGGTCATTCTACAGTCCCTGCGCTCTGATTGGCCTGTTTAAACACTCTGCGCTCTGATTGGCCTGTTTAAACACTCTGGGCTCTGATTGGCCTGTTTAAACGCTCCCTGCGCTCTGATTGGCCTGTTTAAACACTCTGTGCTCTGATTGGCCTGTTTAAACGCTCCCTGCGCCCTGATTGGCCTGTTTAAACGCTCCCTGCGCTCTGATTGGCCTGTTTAAACACTCTGCGCTCTGATTGGCCTGTTTAAACGCTCCCTGCGCTCTGATTGGCCTGTTTAAACGCTCCCTGCGCTCTGATTGGCCTGTTTAAACGCTCCCTGCGCTCTGATTGGCCTGTTTAAACGCTCCCTGCGCTCTGATTGGCCTGTTTAAACACTCTGCGCTCTGATTGGCCTGTTTAAACACTCTGCGCTCTGATTGGCCTGTTTAAACACTCTGCGCTCTGATTGGCCTGTTTAAACACTCTGCGCCCTGATGGGCCTGTTTAACCGCTCCCTGCGCTCTGATTGGCCTGTTTAAACACTCTGGGCTCTGATTGGCCTGTTTAAATGCTCCCTGCGCTCTGATTGGCCTGTTTAAACGCTCCCTGCGCTCTGATTGGCCTGTTTAAACGCTCCCTGCGCCCTGATTGGCCTGTTTAAACACTCCCTGCGCTCTGATTGGCCTGTTTAAACACTCTGCGCTCTGATTGGCCTGTTTAAATGCTCTGTGCCCTGATTGGCCTGTTTAAACGCTCCCTGCGCTCTGATTGGCCTGTTTAAACACTCTGGGCTCTGATTGGCCTGTTTAAACACTCTGCGCTCTGATTGGCCTGTTTAAACGCTCCCTGCGCTCTGATTGGCCTGTTTAAACGCTCCCTGCGCTCTGATTGGCCTGTTTAAACGCTCCCTGCGCTCTGATTGGCCTGTTTAAACACTCTGCGCTCTGATTGGCCTGTTTAAACGCTCCCTGCGCTCTGATTGGCCTGTTTAAACACTCTGCGCTCTGATTGGTTACCTGCAGCAGCCTTGTCCACGTAGTGCAGCTCGTTGTAGAACGGCGCCACCGTGGGGTATTTCTCCTGAACTACGTTTGAGATGTAGTGAAGCAGAGTCTGGGTCCGGTCCGTGGACTTGGTCTCCAACAACTGAGGACACAGAAGAGAAACGGGTACAGTACACGGGTACAGGCGGGTACAGGCGGGTACAGGCGGGTACAGGCGGGTACAGGCGGATACAGGGGTACACGCGGGTACAGGCGGGTACAGGTGGGTACACGCGGGTACAGGCGGGTACAGGCGGGTACACGCGGGTACAGGCGGGTACAGGCGGATACAGGGGTACACGCGGGTACAGGCGGGTACAGGTGGGTACAGGCGGGTACAGGTGGGTACACGCGGGTACAGGCGGGTACAGGCGGGTACAGGCGGGTACAGGCGGGTACAGGCGGGTACAGGCGGGTACAGGCGGGTACACGCGGGTACATGCGGGTACACGCGGATACACGGGTACATGCGGGTACACGTGGGTACACGGGTACAGGTGGGTACACGGGTACACGTGGGTACACGCGGGTACATGCGGGTACATGGGTACACGGGTACAGGTGGGTACATGGGTACACGCGGGTACACGGGTACAGGCGGGTACACGGGTACATGCGGGTACACGCGGGTACATGGGTACACGGGTACATGCGGGTACAGGCGGGTACACATTTACACACACTCACCAGGTCCAGGCTCTGGAGTTTGAAGCCGTAAACTGCTCCTCGTTTGCTGCTGTTCATGTAGTTCCCCAACGCCAGAATGATCTGAAGACCAGACCCAGGTTAGACCAGAACCAGGACTAGACCAGGACTAGACCAGGACTAGACCAGGACTAGACCAGGATTAGACCAGGACTAGACCAGGACTAGACCAGGACTAGACCAGGACTAGACCAGGACTAGACCAGGACTAAACCAGGATTAGACCAGGACTAGACCAGGACTAAACCAGGATTAGACCAGGATTAGACCAGGACTAGACCAGGACTAAACCAGGATTAGACCAGGACTAAACCAGGATAAGACCAGGACTAAACCAGGATTAGACCAGGATTAGACCAGGACTAGACCAGGACTAAACCAGGATTAGACCAGGACTAAACCAGGATTAGACCAGGAGTAAACCAGGACTCACCTCGAGGATCTTCTTGAGTTTCTGGGAGGACTTAATGGAAACTGAAGCTGCGATCATGGCGTGAAGTTGCTGCAAAAAGAAACTGTGTCAGAAGAGTCACTTCTGCTGCTACAATACTACTACAGTAGTACTGTAGTAGTACTGTAGTACTACTGCAGTAGTACTGTAGTAGTACTGCAGAAGTCGTAGTCAGTAGTTTTAGTGGTGAAAAGTTCCCCATGTGGTGGTCATGTTATGTGGGGAGTTGGTTGGTTCTCGTTCTAGTTCTAGTTGTAGTTCCGGTGTTACCGGCGTGAGCATGTGCACGTTGGTTCTAGTTCTAGTTCTAGTTCTAGTTGTAGTTCTAGTTCTAGTTCTCGCTCCGGTGTTACCGGCGTGAGCATGTGCACGTTGGTCCTAGTTCTAGTTCTAGTTGTAGTTCTAGTTCTCGCTCCGGTGTTACCGGCGTGAGCATGTGCACGTTGGTCCTAGTTCTAGTTCTAGTTGTAGTTCTAGTTCTCGCTCCGGTGTTACCGGCGTGAGCATGTGCACGTTGTCGCCGAAGTTCCCCATGAACGTCAGGATGGGCATCTTCTGGCTGAGGCGCTCGATGCGGCTGAACTGCAGCATGAAGCGGTCCTCGTGGCTCAGGTTCTCCGCAGGTTTCCGGTCCCTCTCGTACTGACGCAGAACCTTCACCTCTGCCTCTGTGGGCAGGAACCTCATCAGGCACTCCACAAAGTCCACACGCACCGTACGCAGGTCCAACCTACGGGCAGGGGCAGGAGGGGCAGGAGGGGCAGGAGGGGCAAGAGCAGACAGGAGGGGCAGGAGCAGGAGCAGACAGGAGCGGCAGGAGCAGACAGGAGGGGCAGGAGCAGACAGGAGGGGCAGGAGCAGACAGGAGCGGCAGGAGCAGACAGGAGGGGCAGGAGCAGACAGGAGGGGCAGGAGCAGACAGGAGCGGCAGGAGCAGACAGGAGGGGCAGGAGCAGACAGGAGGGGCAGGAGCAGACAGGAGGGGCAGGAGCAGACAGGAGGGGCAGGAGCAGACAGGAGGGGCAGGAGCAGACAGGAGGGGCAGGAGCAGACAGGAGGGGCAGGAGCAGACAGGAGGGGCAGGAGCAGACAGGAGGAGCAGGAGCAGAAAACAGAATATTTGAGTTTTAACCAGGAAAAAGAGGAAAAGTGTGAGCCGAGCCTGACAGACGAAAGCCAGGATCCACCTGCAGGAGCCCGGGGCCAACGGGGACAGAACCCTAACCCAGACGGGCACAGGGTGGTACTCACATCTGTGTGGCCCTGCAGTGCCTTGCTCAGTGGCACAGGGTGGTGCTCACATCTGTGTGGCCCTGCAGTGCCTTGCTCAGTGGCACAGGGTGGTACTCACATCTGTGTGGCCCTGCAGTGCCTTGCTCAGTGGCACAGGGTGGTACTCACATCTGTGTGGCCCTGCAGTGCCTTGCTCAGTGGCACAGGGTGGTACTCACATCTGTGTGGCCCTGCAGTGCCTTGCTCAGTGGCACAGGGTGGTACTCACGTCTGTATGGCCCTGCAGTGCCTTGCTCAGTGGCACAGGGTGGTACTCACGTCTGTATGGCCCTGCAGTGCCTTGCTCAGTGGCACAGGGTGGTACTCACGTCTGTATGGCCCTGCAGTGCCTTGCTCAGTGGCACAGGGTGGTGCTCACGTCTGTGTGGCCCTGCAGTGCCTTGCTCAGTGGCACAGGGTGGTACTCACGTCTGTATGGCCCTGCAGTGCCTTGCTCAGTGGCACAGGGTGGTACTCACGTCTGTGTGGCCCTGCAGTGCCTTGCTCAGTGGCACAGGGTGGTACTCACGTCTGTATGGCCCTGCAGTGCCTTGCTCAGTGGCACAGGGTGGTACTCACGTCTGTGTGGCCCTGCAGTGCCTTGCTCAGTGGCACAGGGTGGTACTCACATCTGTGTGGCCCTGCAGTGCCTTGCTCAGTGGCACAGGGTGGTACTCACGTCTGTATGGCCCTGCAGTGCCTTGCTCAGTGGCACAGGGTGGTACTCACATCTGTGTGGCCCTGCAGTGCCTTGCTCAGTGGCACAGGGTGGTACTCACGTCTGTATGGCCCTGCAGATGGCGTCGCCGCTCTGCCCGGCCTTCCTCAGCGTAATCGCGAGGTTCTTGGCGCGATTCGCCTCCAGCAGAGACACTTTGGAGACGTTCTGAGGAACTTTCTGCCGGGACAGAGTCAGATCCACGGCCGGACCCTGAGCTTTGGTCTTAAACAGGTCCTCGAACTGCTCCATGTTCAGCTCCTGAAAACACACGGAAAACATGTGGAACACACGCTACACACACGCTACACACACGCTACACACACGCTACACACAAGCTACTCACGCTACACACATGCTACACACGCTACACACACGCTACACACACGCTACACACAAGCTACTCACGCTACACACATGCTACACACGCTACACACACGCTACACACACGCTACACACACTACACACGCTACACACATGCTACACACACGCTACACACGCTACACACACGCTACACACACGCTACACACACTACACACGCTACACACACGCTACACACACGCTACACACACGCTACACACAAGCTACTGACGCTACACACACGCTACACACACGCTACACACACGCTACACACGCTACACACACGCTACACACACGCTACACACACGCTACACACACGCTACACACACGCTACACACACGCTACACACACGCTACACACGCTACACACACGCTACACACACGCTACACACACGCTACACACGCTCAACACACGCGCTACACACGCTACACACACGCCATACACACGCCACACACACTACACACGCCACACACATGCTACACACACGCCACACACGCTAACACGCTACACACACGCCACAATAATACTACACACGCCACACACGCCACACACACGCCACATAATATCGCCACACATAAGTTACTGACGCTACACACACGCCAATAATATCGCTACACACACGCCACACGCCACACACACGCCACACACACGCCACACACACGCTTACACACGCCATACACTACACACGCCACACACGCTACACACACGCCTAACACGCCACACACATGCTACACACACGCTACACACACTACACACACGCTACACACGCTACACACACGCTACACACACGCTACACACGCTACACACGCTACACACACGCTACACACACGCTACACACACGCTACACACACGCTACACACACGCTACACACGCTACACACATGCTACACACACGCTACACACACTACACACGCTACACACACGCTACACACACGCTAGACACACGCTACACACACTACACATGCTACACAGACGCTACACACACGCTACACACACGCTACACACACGCTACACACGCTACACACACGCTACACACACGCTACTCACGCTACACACATGCTACACACACGCTACACACACGCTACACACGCTACACACATGCTACACACACGCTACACACACGCTACACACACGCTACACACGCTACACACACGCTACACACGCTACACACACGCTACACACACGCTACACACACTCTACACACGCTACACACGCTACACACACGCTAGACACACGCTACACACACGCCACACACGCCACACACACGCCACACACGCCACACACACGCCACACACGCCACACGCCACACACATGCTACACACACGCTACACACACACACACACACACGCTACACACACGCCACACACACGCCACACACACGCCACACACACGCTACACACACGCCACAATATACACACACACGCTACACACGCCACACACACGCCACACATGCTACACACGCCACACACACGCTACACACACGCCAGACACACGCCACACACACACATGCTACACAGACGCTACACACACGCCACACACACGCCACACACTCCACACACTCGAAACACACTACACACACGCTACACACGCTACACACACGCTACACACACGCTACACACGCTACACACACGCTACACACACGCTACACACACGCTACACACACTACACACACGCTACACACGCTACACACGCTACACACACGCTACACACACGCTACACACACGCTACACACACGCTACACACGCTACACACGCTACACACACTCTACACACACGACACACACACGCAACACACACACCACACACACCATGCACACGCAACACACACCACACACACACGCCACACACACGCCACGCACACGCCACACACACGCCACGCACACGCCACACACACGCTACACACGCTACACACGCCACACACACGCCACACACACGCCACAATAATACACACACGCCACACACGCTACACACGCCTACACACGCCATAATAACACGCCACACACACGCCACACACACGCCACGCACACGCTACACACGCCATCACGCCACACGCTACACACGCTACACACACGCTACACACACTACACACACGCGACACACGCTACACACACGCCACACACGCCACACACGCTACACACACGCTACACACACGCCACACACGCTACACACACGCTACACACACTACACACACGCTACACACGCTACACACGCTACACACACGCTACACACACGCTACACACACGCTACACACACGCTACACACAAGCTACTCACGCTACACACATGCTACACACACGCTACACACACGCTACACACGCTACACACATGCTACACACACGCTACACACACGCTACACACACTACACACAAGCTACTCACGCTACACACATGCTATACACACGCTACACACACGCTACACACGCTACACACAAGCTACACACACGCTACACACGCTACACACACGCTACAAACACGCTACACACGCTACACACGCGCTACTCACGCTACACACACGCTACACACACGCTACACACACGCTACACACACGCTATACACACGCTACACACACGCTACACACACGCTACACACACGCTACACACGCTACACACACGCTACACAAGCTACACACACGCTACACACACGCTACACACACGCTACACACACGCTACACACACGCTACACACACTACACACGCTACACACACGCTACACACGCTACACACACGCTACACACACGCTACACACACGCTACACACGCTACACACAAGCTACACACACTACACACACGCTACACACACGCTACACACACGCTACACACACGCTACACACACGCTACACACACTACACACACGCTACACACACTACACACACGCTACACACACGCTACACACACGCTACACATGCTACACACGCTACACACACGCTACACATGCTACACACACTACACACACGCTACACACACTACACACACGCTACACACACGCTACACATGCTACACACGCTACACACACGCTACACACACTACACACATGCTACACACACTACACACATGCTACACACACTACACACATGCTACACACACTACACACAAGCTACACATGCTACACACACTACACACAAGCTACACACAATACACGACACTACACGCTCTACACATGCTACACACACTACACACAAGCTACACACAATACACGACACTACACACGCTCTACACATGCTACACACACTACACACAAGCTACACACACTACAGACAAGCTACACACACTACACACAAGCTACACACAATACACACAAGCTACACACAATACACGACACTACACACGCTCTACACATGCTACACACGCTACACATGCTACACACAAGCTACACACACTACACACAATACACGACACTACACACGCTCTACACATGCTACACACACTACACACAAGCTACACACACTACACACAAGCTACACACAATACACGACACTACACACGCTCTACACATGCTACACACACTACACACACTACACACATACTACACACACTACACACATGCTACACACACTACACACAAGCTACACACAATACACGACACTACACACGCTCTACACACACTACACACATGCTACACACACTACAAAATCTACACACACTACACATACGCTACACACACTACACACGCTACACACACTACACACGCTCTACACATGCTACACACACTACACACAAGCTACACACGCTACACACAAGCTACACACACTACACACAAGCTACACACAATACACGACACTACACACGCTCTACACATGCTACACACACTACACACAAGCAACACACAGTACACACACGCTACACACAATACACACAAGCTACACACACTACACACACGCTACACACAATACACGACACTACACACGCTCTACACATGCTACACACTACACACAAGCTACACATGCTACACACAAGCTACACACGCTACACACAAGCTACACACGCTACACACAAGCTACACATGCTACACACAAGCTACACACACTACACACAAGCTACACACAATACACGACACTACACACGCTCTACACATGCTACACACACTACACACAAGCTACACATGCTACACACAAGCTACACACGCTACACACAAGCTACACACGCTACACACACGCTACACACAATACACGACACTACACACGCTCTACACATGCTACACACACTACACACAAGCTACACATGCTACACACAAGCTACACACGCTACACACAAGCTACACACGCTACACACAAGCTACACATGCTACACACATGCTACACATACTACACACAAGCTACACACACTACACACACACTACACACAAGCTACACACACGCTACACACAATACACGACACTACACACGCTCTACACATGCTACACACACTACACACAAGCTACACACAATACACAACACTACACACGCTCTACACACGCTACACACACTACACACAAGCTACACACAATACACGACACTACACATGCTCTACACATGCTACACACACTACACACAAGCTACACACACTACACACACTACACACAAGCTACACACAATACACGACACTACACACGCTCTACACACACTACACACACGCTACACACACTACACAAGCTACACACACTACACATACGCTACACACACTACACACGCTCTACACACACTACACACACGCTACACACACGACACAAGCTACACACACTACACAAGCTACACACAATACACGACACTACACACGCTCTATACACACTACACACACGCTACACACACTACACAAGCTACACACACTACACACGCTACACACACTACACATACGCTACACACACTACACACGCTACACACACTACACACACGCTACACACACTACACACAAGCTACACACAATACACGACACTACACATGCTCTACACATGCTACACACACTACACATACGCTACACACACTACACACACTACACACAAGCTACACACAATACACGACACTACACACGCTCTATACACACTACACACACGCTACACACACTACACAAGCTACACACACGCTACACACACTACACACGCTACACACACGCTACACACACTACACACGCTACACACACTACACACACGCTACACACACTACACAAGCTACACATACTACACACACTACACACGCTACACACACTACACACGCTACACATGCTACACACACTACACACGCTACACACACGCTACACATGCTACACACACTACACACGCTACACACACGCTACACACACAACACGACATTACACACAAGCTACACACGCGATACAAGCTACACATGCTACACACACCCTACACGCGCTACACACAAGCTACACACACTACACACGCTACACACACGCTACACATGTGCTACACACGCTACACACATGCTACACACAATACACGACACTACACACACGCTCTACACACACTACACACACGCTCTACACACACGCTACACACAATACACGACACTACACACGCTCTACAAACAAGCTAAATACACACTACACACGCTACACACGCTCTACACACACGCTACACACGCTACACGACACTACAGACGCTACACACACGCTACACACAATACACAACACTACACACGCTCTACACACGCTACACATGCTCTACACACGCTACACACAGGCTACACATGCTCTACACACACGCTACACATGCTCTACACACACGCTTCACACAGGCTACACATGCTCTACACACGCTACACATGCTCTACACACGCTACACATACTCTACACACGCTACACATGCTCTACACACACGCTACACACACTACACATGCTACACATGCTCTACACACACTACACATGCTCTACACACAATACACACGCTACTCACACGCTACATACACGCAACACACGCTCTACACACTACACACGCGCTACACACGCTACTCACATGCTACACACACGCTCTACACATGCTACACACGCGCTACACACACACTACACACACGCTACACATGCTACACATGCTACACACACACTACACACACGGTACACACTTGGTGGGAGGGGTCAGGCGGTGGGCGGGGTCACGTGATGGTGGGTGGGATCAGGTGGTGGGAGGGGTCAGGTGGAGGACGGGTCAGGTGGGGGACGGGTCAGGTGGTGGGAGGAGTCAGGTGGTGGGAGGAGTCAGGTGGTGGGAGGAGTCAGGTGTTGGGAGGAGTCAGGTGGGGAGGAGTCAGGTGGGGGGAGGAGTCAGGTGTTGGGAGGAGTCAGGTGGTGGGGGCGGGGTCACGTGGGGGAGGAGTCAGGTGGGGGAGGAGTCAAATGGGGGAGGAGTCAGGTGGTGGGGGAGGAGTCAGGTGGTGGGCGAGGTTAGGTGGTGGGCGGGGTCAGGTGGGGGAAGGTCAGGTGGTGGGAGGAGTCAGGTGGTGGGAGGAGTCAGGTGGTGGGAGGAGTCAGGTGGTGGGAGGAGTCAAGTGGGGGACGGGTAAGGTGATGGGAGGCGTCAGGTGGGGGAGGAGTCAGGTGTTGGGAGGAGTCAGGTGGTGGGAGGAGTCAGGTGGGGGAGGGGTCAGGTGGGGGGAGGAGTCAGGTGGGGGAGGAGTCAGGTGTTGGGAGGAGTCAGGAGGTGGGAGGAGTCAGGTGTTGGGAGGAGTCAGGTGGCAGGTGGTGGGTGGAGTCAGGTGGGGGCGGGGTCAGGTGGTGGGAGGAGTCAGGTGGGGGCAGGGTCAGGTGGTGGGAGGGGTCAGGTGGTGGGAGGAGTCAGGTGGGGGAGGAGTCAGGTGTTGGGAGGAGTCAGGTGGTGGGAGGAGTCAGGTGGTGGGTGGAGTCAGGTGGGGGCGGGGTCAGGTGGTGGGAGGAGTCAGATGGTGGGAGGAGTCAGGTGTTGGGAGGAGTCAGGTGGGGGAGGAGTCAGGTGTTGGGAGGAGTCAGGTGGTGGGAGGAGTCAGGTGGTGGGAGGGGTCAGATGGTGGGAGGAGTCAGGTGTTGGGAGGAGTCAGGTGGTGGGTGGAGTCAGGTGTTGGGAGGAGTCAGGTGGCGGGTGGAGTCAGGTGGGGGCAGGGTCAGGTGGTGGGAGGAGTCAGGTGGGGGCGGGGTCAGGTGGTGGGAGGAGTCAGGTGGGGGCGGGGTCAGGTGGTGGGAGGGGTCAGATGGTGGGAGGAGTCAGGTGGGGCGGGGTCAGGTGTTTGGAGGTGTCAGGTGGTGGGTGGAGTCAGGTGGGGCAGGGGCAGGTGTTTGGAGGGGTCAGGTGATGGGTGGAGTCAGGTGGGGCGGGTCAGGTGGTGGGAGGAGTCAGGTGGGGGCGGGGTTACCTGCAGGATGGACTCGTCGTCGATGTCGTTGAACACCGTTCCGTTGATCTGACTCGGCTTCAGAGCGACCCAGTTCAGAACCGGCATCCGAAACTTGGTCTGGATCGGCTTCTTTATCTTCACCGCTGCAACACAAAGAGTCAGATGCCCTCCCTGTGTGTCAGATGCCCTCCCTGTGTGTCAGATGCCCTCCCTGTGTGTCAGATGCCCTCCCCGTGTGTCAGATGCCCTCCCCGTGTGTCAGATGCCCTCCCCGTGTGTCAGATGCCCTCCCCGTGTGTCAGATGCCCTCCCCGTGTGTCAGATGCCCTCCCGTCCTCCGTTATAAAAATTTAAACTTACAGAACAACTTCAGGGGTCCATCTGCAAGAAAACAGAACCATGTAAGAACCAGGACTGAACCAGGACTAAACCAGGACTAAACCAGGACTAAACCAGGACTAAACCAGGACTAAACCAGGACTGAACCAGGACTAAACCAGGACTGGACCAGGTCTAAACCAGGACTAAACCAGGACTAAACCAGTACTGGACCAGGTCTAAACCAGGACTAAACCAGGACTAAACCAGGACTCAACCAGGTCTAAACCAGGACTAAACCAGGACTGGACCAGGTCTAAACCAGGACTAAACCAGGACTAAACCAGGACTAAACCAGGACTAAACCAGGTCTAAACCAGGACTAAACCCAGGACTAAACCAGGTCTAAACCAGGACTAAACCAGGACTGAACCAGGACTGAACCAGGACTAAACCAGGACTAAACGAAGACTAAACCAGGACTAAACCAGGTCTAAACCAGGACTAAACCAGGACTGAACCAGGTCTAAACCAGGACTAAACCAGGACTGGACCAGGTCTAAACCAGGACTAAACCAGGACTAAACCAGTACTGGACCAGGTCTAAACCAGGACTAAACCAGGACTAAACCAGGACTCAACCAGGTCTAAACCAGGACTAAACCAGGACTGGACCAGGTCTAAACCAGGACTAAACCAGGACTAAACCAGGACTAAACCAGGACTAAACCAGGTCTAAACCAGGACTAAACCCAGGACTAAACCAGGTCTAAACCAGGACTAAACCAGGACTGAACCAGGACTGAACCAGGACTAAACCAGGACTAAACGAAGACTAAACCAAGACTAAACCAGGTCTAAACCAGGACTAAACCAGGACTAAACCAGGTCTAAACCAGGACTAAACCAGGACTAAACCAGGACTGAACCAGGACTAAACCAGGACTAAACCAGGTCTAAACCAGGACTAAACCAGGACTGAACCAGGACTGAACCAGGACTAAACCAGGTCTAAACCAGGTCTAAACCAGGACTAAACCAGGTCTAAACCAGGACCAAACCAGGACTAAACCCAGGACTAAACCAGGACTGAACCAGAACTGAACCAGGTCTAAACCAGGACTAAACCAGGACTGGACCAGGTCTAAACCAGGACTAAACCAGGACTAAACCAGGACTGGACCAGGTCTAAACCAGGACTAAACCAGGACTAAACCAGGACTCAACCAGGTCTAAACCAGGACTAAACCAGGACTGGACCAGGTCTAAACCAGGACTAAACCAGGACTAAACCAGGACTAAACCAGGACTAAACCAGGTCTAAACCAGGACTAAACCCAGGACTAAACCAGGTCTAAACCAGGACTAAACCAGGACTGAACCAGGACTGAACCAGGACTAAACCAGGACTAAACCAAGACTAAACCAGGACTAAACCAGGTCTAAACCAGGACTAAACCCAGGACTAAACCAGGACGTAAACCAGGTCTAAACCAGGAATAAACCAGGACTAAACCAGGTCTAAACCAGGACTAAACCAGGACTGAACCAGGACTGAACCAGGACTAAACCAGGTCTAAACCAGGTCTAAACCAGGACTAAACCAGGTCTAAACCAGGACCAAACCAGGACTAAACCCAGGACTAAACCAGGACTGAACCAGAACTGAACCAGGTCTAAACCAGGACTAAACCAGGACTGGACCAGGTCTAAACCAGGACTAAACCAGGACTAAACCAGGACTGGACCAGGTCTAAACCAGGACTAAACCAGGACTAAACCAGGACTCAACCAGGTCTAAACCAGGACTAAACCAGGACTGGACCAGGTCTAAACCAGGACTAAACCAGGACTAAACCAGGACTAAACCAGGACTAAACCAGGACTAAACCAGGACTAAACCAGGACTAAACCAGGACTAAACCAGGTCTAAACCAGGACTAAACCCAGGACTAAACCAGGTCTAAACCAGGACTAAACCAGGACTGAACCAGGACTGAACCAGGACTAAACCAGGACTAAACGAAGACTAAACCAGGACTAAACCAGGTCTAAACCAGGACTAAACCAGGACTGAACCAGGTCTAAACCAGGACTAAACCAGGACTGGACCAGGTCTAAACCAGGACTAAACCAGGACTAAACCAGTACTGGACCAGGTCTAAACCAGGACTAAACCAGGACTAAACCAGGACTCAACCAGGTCTAAACCAGGACTAAACCAGGACTGGACCAGGTCTAAACCAGGACTAAACCAGGACTAAACCAGGACTAAACCAGGACTAAACCAGGTCTAAACCAGGACTAAACCCAGGACTAAACCAGGTCTAAACCAGGACTAAACCAGGACTGAACCAGGACTGAACCAGGACTAAACCAGGACTAAACGAAGACTAAACCAAGACTAAACCAGGTCTAAACCAGGACTAAACCAGGACTAAACCAGGTCTAAACCAGGACTAAACCAGGACTAAACCAGGACTGAACCAGGACTAAACCAGGACTAAACCAGGTCTAAACCAGGACTAAACCAGGACTGAACCAGGACTGAACCAGGACTAAACCAGGTCTAAACCAGGTCTAAACCAGGACTAAACCAGGTCTAAACCAGGACCAAACCAGGACTAAACCCAGGACTAAACCAGGACTGAACCAGAACTGAACCAGGTCTAAACCAGGACTAAACCAGGACTGGACCAGGTCTAAACCAGGACTAAACCAGGACTAAACCAGGACTGGACCAGGTCTAAACCAGGACTAAACCAGGACTAAACCAGGACTCAACCAGGTCTAAACCAGGACTAAACCAGGACTGGACCAGGTCTAAACCAGGACTAAACCAGGACTAAACCAGGACTAAACCAGGACTAAACCAGGTCTAAACCAGGACTAAACCCAGGACTAAACCAGGTCTAAACCAGGACTAAACCAGGACTGAACCAGGACTGAACCAGGACTAAACCAGGACTAAACCAAGACTAAACCAGGACTAAACCAGGTCTAAACCAGGACTAAACCCAGGACTAAACCAGGACGTAAACCAGGTCTAAACCAGGAATAAACCAGGACTAAACCAGGTCTAAACCAGGACTAAACCAGGACTGAACCAGGACTGAACCAGGACTAAACCAGGTCTAAACCAGGTCTAAACCAGGACTAAACCAGGTCTAAACCAGGACCAAACCAGGACTAAACCCAGGACTAAACCAGGACTGAACCAGAACTGAACCAGGTCTAAACCAGGACTAAACCAGGACTGGACCAGGTCTAAACCAGGACTAAACCAGGACTAAACCAGGACTGGACCAGGTCTAAACCAGGACTAAACCAGGACTAAACCAGGACTCAACCAGGTCTAAACCAGGACTAAACCAGGACTGGACCAGGTCTAAACCAGGACTAAACCAGGACTAAACCAGGACTAAACCAGGACTAAACCAGGTCTAAACCAGGACTAAACCCAGGACTAAACCAGGTCTAAACCAGGACTAAACCAGGACTGAACCAGGACTGAACCAGGACTAAACCAGGACTAAACCAAGACTAAACCAGGACTAAACCAGATCTAAACCAGGACTAAACCCAGGACTAAACCAGGACTAAACCAGGTCTAAACCGGGACTAAACCAGGACTGAACCAGGACTGAACCAGGACTAAACCAGGTCTAAACCAGGTCTAAACCAGGACTAAACCAGGTCTAAACCAGGACCAAACCAGGACTAAACCCAGGACTAAACCAGGACTGGACCAGGTCTAAACCAGGACTAAACCAGGACTAAACCAGGACTGGACCAGGTCTAAACCAGGACTAAACCAGGACTAAACCAGGACTCAACCAGGTCTAAACCAGGACTAAACCAGGACTGGACCAGGTCTAAACCAGGACTAAACCAGGACTAAACCAGGACTAAACCAGGTCTAAACCAGGACTAAACCCAGGACTAAACCAGGTCTAAACCAGGACTAAACCAGGACTGAACCAGAACTGAACCAGGACTAAACCAGGACTAAACCAAGACAAAACCAGGACTAAACCAGGTCTAAACCAGGACTAAACCCAGGACTAAACCAGGACGTAAACCAGGACTAAACCAGGACTAAACCAGGACTAAACCAGGTCTAAACCAGGACTAAACCAGGACTGAACCAGGACTGAACTAGGACTAAACCAGGTCTAAACCAGGTCTAAACCAGGACTAAACCAGGTCTAAACCAGGACCAAACCAGGACTAAACCCAGGACTAAACCAGGATGTAAACCAGGTCTAAACCAGGACTAAACCAGGACTAAACCAGGTCTAAACCAGGTCTAAACCAGGACTGAACCAGGACTGAACCAGGACTAAACCAGGACTAAACCAGGACTAAACCAGGACTAAACCAGGACTAAACCAGGTCTAAACCAGGACTAAACCAGGACTGGACCAGGTCTAAACCAGGACTAAACCAGGACTAAACTAGGACTGGACCAGGTCTAAACCAGGACTAAACCAGGACTAAACCAGGTCTAAACCAGGACTAAACCAGGACTGGACCAGGTCTAAACCAGGACTAAACCAGGACTAAACCAGGATTGGACCAGGTCTAAGCCAGGACTAAACCAGGACTAAACCAGGACTAAACCAGGTCTAAACCAGGACTGGACCAGGTCTAAACCAGGACTAAACCAGGACTAAACTAGGACTGGACCAGGTCTAAACCAGGACTAAACCAGGACTAAACCAGGTCTAAACCAGGACTAAACCAGGACTGAACCAGGACTGAACCAGGACTAAACCAGGTCTAAACCAGGACTAAACCAGGACTAAACCAGGTCTAAACCAGGACTAAACCAGGACTAAACCCAGGACTAAACCAGGACGTAAACCAGGTCTAAACCAGGACTAAACCAGGACTAAACCAGGTCTAAACCAGGACTGAACCAGGACTGAACCAGGACTAAACCAGGACTAAACCAGGACTAAACCAGGACGTAAACCAGGTCTAAACCAGGACTAAACCAGGACGTAAACCAGGTCTAAACCAGGACTAAACCAGGACTAAACCAGGTCTAAACCAGGTCTAAACCAGGACTGAACCAGGACTAAACCAGGACTAAACCAGGACTAAACCAGGACGTAAACCAGCTCTAAACCAGGACTAAACCAGGACTAAACCAGGACTAAACCAGGACGTAAACCAGGTCTAAACCAGGACTAAACCAGGACTAAACCAGGTCTAAACCAGGACTAAACCAGGACTGAACCAGGACTGAACCAGGACTGAACCAGGACTAAACCAGGACTGAACCAGGACTAAACCAGGACTAAACCAGGACTAAACCAGGACTAAACCAGGTCTAAACCCAGGACTAAACCCAGGACTAAACCAGGACTAAACCAGGACTAAACCAGGACTGAACCAGGACTAAACCAGGACTAAACCAGGACTAAACCAGGACTAAAGCAGGACTAAACCAGGACTGAACCAGGACTAAACCAGGACTAAACCAGGACTAAACCAGGTCTAAACCAGGACTAAACCAGGATTGGACCAGGTCTAAGCCAGGACTAAACCAGGACTAAACCAGGACTAAACCAGGTCTAAACCAGGACTAAACCAGGACTGGACCAGGTCTAAACCAGGACTAAACCAGGACTAAACCAGGACTAAACCAGGACTAAACCAGGACTAAACCAGGACTGGACCAGGACTAAACCAGGTCTAAACCAGGACTAAACCAGGACTGAACCAGGACTAAACCAGGACTAAACCAGGTCTAAACCAGGACTAAACCAGGACTGAACCAGGACTGAACCAGGACTAAACCAGGACTAAACCAGGACTAAACCAGGACTGGACCAGGTCTAAACCAGGACTGAACCAGGACTGAACCAGGACTGAACCAGGACTAAACCAGGACTAAACCAGGACTAAACCAGGACTGGACCGGGTCTAAACCAGGACTAAACCAGGACTAAACCAGGACTAAACCAGGACTAAACCAGGACTGGACCAGGTCTAAAGCAGGACTAAACCAGGACTAAACCAGGACTAAACCAGGACTAAACCAGGTCTAAACCAGAACTAAACCAGGACTGGACCAGGTCTAAACCAGGACTAAACCAGGACTAAACCAGGACTAAACCAGGACTAAACCAGGTCTAAACCAGGACTAAACCAGGACTGGACCAGGTCTAAACCAGGACTAAACCAGGACTAAACCAGGACTAAACCAGGTCTAAACCAGGTCTAAACCAGGACTGGACCAGGTCTAAACCAGGACTAAACCAGGACTAAACCAGGACTAAACCAGGACTAAACCAGGACTGGACCAGGACTAAACCAGGACTAAACCAGGACTAAACCAGGACTAAACCAGGACTAAACCAGGACTAAACCAGGACTGAACCAGGACTAAACCAGGACTAAACCAGGTCTAAACCCAGGACTAAACCCAGGACTAAACCAGGACTAAATCAGGACTGAACCAGGACAAAACCAGGACTAAACCAGGACTAAACCAGGACTAAACCAGGTCTAAACCAGGACTAAACCAGGACTGAACCAGGACTGAACCAGGACTGAACCAGGACTAAACCAGGACTAAACCAGGACTGAACCAGGACTAAACCAGGACTAAACCAGGACTGAACCAGGACTAAACCAGGTCTAAACCAGGACTAAACCAGGACTAAACCCAGGACTAAACCAGGTCTAAACCAGGACTGAACCAGGACTGAACCAGGACTAAACCAGGACTAAACCAGGACGTAAACCAGGTCTAAACCAGGTCTAAACCAGGACTAAACCAGGACTAAACCCAGGACTAAACCCAGGACTAAACCAGGACTAAACCAGGACTGAACCAGGACCGAACCAGGACTAAACCAGGACTAAACCAGGACTAAACCAGGTCTAAACCAGGACTAAACCAGGACTGAACCAGGACTAAACCAGGACTAAACCAGGACTGAACCAGGACTGAACCAGGACTAAACCAGGACTAAACCCAGGACTAAACCAGGTCTAAACCAGGACTGAACCAGGACTAAACCAGGACTAAACCAGGACTAAACCAGGACTAAACCAGGTCTAAACCAGGACTAAACCCAGGACTAAACCAGGTCTAAACCAGGACTGAACCAGGACTGAACCAGGACTAAACCAGGACTAAACCGGGTCTAAACCGGGACTAAACCAGGACTAAACCAGGACTAAACCAGGACTAAACCAGGACTAAACCAGGTCTAAACCAGGTCTAAACCAGGACTAAACAGGTCTAAACCAGGACTAAACCAGGACTAAACCAGGACTAAACCAGGTCTAAACCAGGACTGAACCAGGACTGAACCAGGACTGAACCAGGACTGAACCAGGACTAAACCAGGACTAAACCAGGACTAAACCAGGACTGGACCAGGACTAAACCAGGTCTAAACCAAGTCTAAACCAGGACTAAACCAGGACTGAACCAGGACTGAACGAGGATTGAACCAGGACTAAACCAGGACTAAACCAGGACTGAACCAGGACTAAACCAGGACTAAACCAGGTCTAAACCGGGACTAAACCGGGACTAAACCAGGTCTAAACCAGGACTAAACCAGGACTAAACCAGGTCTAAACCAAGTCTAAACCAGGACTAAACCAGGACTAAACCAGGTCTAAACCAAGTCTAAACCAGGACTAAACCAGGACTAAACCAGGACTAAACCAGGTCTAAACCAGGACTAAACCAGGACTAAACCAGGTCTAAACCAGGACTAAACCAGGACTAAACCAGGACTAAACCAGGACTAGACCAGGACTAAACCAGGACTAAACCAGGACTAAATCAGGTCTAAACCAAGTCTAAACCAGAACTAAACCAGGACTAAACCAGGACTAAACCAGGACTAAACCAGGTCTAGACCAGGACTAAACCAGGACTAAACCAGGACTAAATCAGGTCTAAACCAAGTCTAAACCAGAACTAAACCAGGACTAAACCAGGACTAAACCAGGTCTAAACCAAGTCTAAACCAGGACTAAACCAGGACTAAACCAGGTCTAAACCAAGTCTAAACCAGGACTAAACCAGGACTAAACCAGGACTAAACCAGGTCTAAACCAGGACTCAACCAGGACTAAACCAGGACTAAACCAGGACTAAACCAGGACTAAACCAGGACTAAACCAGGTCTAAACCAGGACTAAACCAGGACTAAACCCAGGACTAAACCAGGTCTAAACCAGGACTGAACCAGGACTGAACCAGGACTAAACCAGGACTAAACCAGGACGTAAACCAGGTCTAAACCAGGTCTAAACCAGGACTAAACCAGGACTAAACCCAGGACTAAACCCAGGACTAAACCAGGACTAAACCAGGACTGAACCAGGACCGAACCAGGACTAAACCAGGACTAAACCAGGTCTAAACCAGGACTAAACCAGGACTGAACCAGGACTAAACCAGGACTAAACCAGGACTGAACCAGGACTGAACCAGGACTAAACCAGGACTAAACCAGGACTAAACCCAGGACTAAACCAGGTCTAAACCAGGACTGAACCAGGACTAAACCAGGACTAAACCAGGACTAAACCAGGACTAAACCAGGTCTAAACCAGGACTAAACCCAGGACTAAACCAGGTCTAAACCAGGACTGAACCAGGACTGAACCAGGACTAAACCAGGACTAAACCAGGACTAAACCGGGTCTAAACCGGGACTAAACCGGGACTAAACCAGGACTAAACCAGGACTAAACCAGGACTAAACCAGGTCTAAACCAGGTCTAAACCAGGACTAAACAGGTCTAAACCAGGACTAAACCAGGACTAAACCAGGACTAAACCAGGTCTAAACCAGGACTGAACCAGGACTGAACCAGGACTGAACCAGGACTGAACCAGGACTAAACCAGGACTAAACCAGGACTAAACCAGGACTGGACCAGGACTAAACCAGGTCTAAACCAAGTCTAAACCAGGACTAAACCAGGACTGAACCAGGACTGAACGAGGATTGAACCAGGACTAAACCAGGACTAAACCAGGACTGAACCAGGACTAAACCAGGACTAAACCAGGACTAAACCAGGTCTAAACCGGGACTAAACCGGGACTAAACCAGGTCTAAACCAGGACTAAACCAGGACTAAACCAGGTCTAAACCAAGTCTAAACCAGGACTAAACCAGGACTAAACCAGGTCTAAACCAAGTCTAAACCAGGACTAAACCAGGACTAAACCAGGACTAAACCAGGTCTAAACCAGGACTAAACCAGGACTAAACCAGGTCTAAACCAGGTCTAAACCAGGACTAAACCAGGACTAAACCAGGACTAAACCAGGACTAAACCAGGACTAGACCAGGACTAAACCAGGACTAAACCAGGACTAAATCAGGTCTAAACCAAGTCTAAACCAGAACTAAACCAGGACTAAACCAGGACTAAACCAGGACTAAACCAGGTCTAGACCAGGACTAAACCAGGACTAAACCAGGACTAAATCAGGTCTAAACCAAGTCTAAACCAGAACTAAACCAGGACTAAACCAGGACTAAACCAGGTCTAAACCAAGTCTAAACCAGGACTAAACCAGGACTAAACCAGGTCTAAACCAAGTCTAAACCAGGACTAAACCAGGACTAAACCAGGACTAAACCAGGTCTAAACCAGGACTCAACCAGGACTAAACCAGGACTAAACCAGGACTAAACCAGGACTAAACCAGGACTAAACCAGGACTAAACCAGGACTAAACCAGGACTAAACCAGGACTAAATCAGGTCTAAACCAAGTCTAAACCAGAACTAAACCAGGACTAAACCAGGACTAAACCAGGACTAAACCAGGACTAAACCAGGTCTAGACCAGGACTAAACCAGGACTAAACCAGGACTAAATCAGGTCTAAACCAAGTCTAAACCAGAACTAAACCAGGACCTGCGAGTCCGGAGCTGAAGATCACCGTCGGCGCTCCTGTCCCGGGGAGGGGCGGAGCTACAGGCGGAGGGGGCGGAGCCATGGGGGCGTGGCTTGAGAGCTCACTGGTTCTGCAGGGCGGAGGAGGCGGGGCCGGGGGAAGCGTCAGGGGAGAGGGAGGAGGGGGCGGAGCCGGAGGGGGCGGGTACGGGCCGTTCGACACTGAGAGAGAGAGAGAGAGAGAGAGGGTTAAGGTTCTCCCCTAGAACACAGACGTGTTCTCCTCTAGAACACAGACGTGTTCTCCTCTAGAACACAGACGTGTTCTCCCCTAGAACACAGACGTGTTCTCCCCTAGAACACAGACGTGTTCTCCCCTAGAACACAGACGTGTTCTCCTCTAGAACACAGACGTGTTCTCCTCTAGAACACAGACGTGTTCTCCTCTAGAACACAGACGTGTTCTCCCCTAGAACACAGACGTGTTCTCCCCTAGAACACAGACGTGTTCTCCTCTAGAACACAGACGTGTTCTCCTCTAGAACACAGACGTGTTCTCCCAGAACACAGACGTGTTCTCCCTAGAACACAGACGTGTTCTCCTCTAGAACACAGACGTGTTCTCCTAGAACACAGACGTGTTCTCCCCAGAACACAGACGTGTTCTCCCCCAGAACACAGACGTGTTCTCCCCAGAACACAGACGTGTTCTCCTCTAGAACACAGACGTGTTCTCCCTAGAACACAGACGTGTTCTCCTAGAACACAGACGTGTTCTCCCTAGAACACAGACGTGTTCTCCTCTAGAACACAGACGTGTTCTCCTCTAGAACACAGACGTGTTCTCCCCAGAACACAGACGTGTTCTCCCCAGAACACAGACGTGTTCTCCCTAGAACACAGACGTGTTCTCCCTAGAACACAGACGTGTTCTCCCCTAGAACACAGACGTGTTCTCCGCTAGAACACAGACGTGTTCTCCTAGAACACAGACGTGTTCTCCTCTAGAACACAGACGTGTTCTCCCTAGAACACAGACGTGTTCTCCCTAGAACACAGACGTGTTCTCCCCTAGAACACAGACGTGTTCTCTCCTAGAACACAGACGTGTTCTCCTCTAGAACACAGACGTGTTCTCCTCTAGAACACAGACGTGTTCTCCTCTAGAACACAGACGTGTTCTCCCCTAGAACACAGACGTGTTCTCCCCTAGAACACAGACGTGTTCTCCCCTAGAACACAGACGTGTTCTCCCCTAGAACACAGACGTGTTCTCCCCTAGAACACAGACGTGTTCTCCCCTAGAACACAGACGTGTTCTCCTCTAGAACACAGACGTGTTCTCCCCTAGAACACAGACGTGTTCTCCCCTAGAACACAGACGTGTTCTCCCCTAGAACACAGACGTGTTCTCCTCTAGAACACAGACGTGTTCTCCCCTAGAACACAGACGTGTTCTCCCCTAGAACACAGACGTGTTCTCCCCTAGAACACAGACGTGTTCTCCTCTAGAACACAGACGTGTTCTCCCCTAGAACACAGACGTGTTCTCCTCTAGAACACAGACGTGTTCTCCCCTAGAACACAGACGTGTTCTCCCCTAGAACACAGACGTGTTCTCCCCTAGAACACAGACGTGTTCTCCCCTAGAACACAGACGTGTTCTCCCCTAGAACACAGACGTGTTCTCCCCTAGAACACAGACGTGTTCTCCCCTAGAACACAGACGTGTTCTCCCCTAGAACACAGACTTGTTCTCCCCTAGAACACAGACGTGTTCTCCTCTAGAACACAGACGTGTTCTCCCTAGAACACAGACGTGTTCTCCCTAGAACACAGACGTGTTCTCTCCCCAGAACACAGACGTGTTCTCCCCTCGAACACAGACGTGTTCTCCCCTAGAACACAGACGTGTTCTCCCCTAGAACACAGACGTGTTCTCCCCTAGAACACAGACTTGTTCTCCCCTAGAACACAGACGTGTTCTCCCCTAGAACACAGACGTGTTCTCCCCTAGAACACAGACATGTTCTCCCCTAGAACACAGACAGTGTTGTGTTGGTTGGTGTTGTGTTGATCATGTTGGTTGGTGTAGGTCGGTGTTGTGTTGGACGTGTCGATGTTGGTCGTGTTGGTCAGTGTTGTGTTGGTTGGTGTCGGTGTTGGTCGGTGTTGTGTTGGTCGGTGTCAGTCGTGTCGGTCGAGTCAGTTGTGTCCGTGTCGGTCGGTGTCGATCGTGTCGGTCAGTGTCGGTCGTGTCGGTGTCGGTCGGTGTCGGTCGTGTTGGTCGTGTCGGTCGTGTCGGTGTCGGTCGGTGTCGGTCGGTGTCGGTCGTGTCGGTCGTGTCGGTCGGTGTCGGTCAGTGTCGGTCGTGTCGGTCGTGTCGGTCGGTGTCGGTCGGTGTCGGTCGGTGTCGGGCGGTGTCGATCGGTGTCGGTCGTGTCGATCGGTGTCGGTCGGTGTCGGTCGGTGTCGGTCAGTGTCGGTCGTGTCGGTCGGTGTCGGTCGTGTCGGTCGTGTCGGTGTCGGTCGGTGTCGGTCGTGTTGGTCGTGTCGGTCGTGTCGGTGTCGGTCGGTGTCGGTCGTGTCGGTCGGTGTCGGTCAGTGTCGGTCGTGTCGGTCGTGTCGGTCGGTGTCGGTCGGTGTCGGTCGGTGTCGGTCGGTGTCGATCGGTGTCGGTCGTGTCGATCGGTGTCGGTCGGTGTCGGTCGGTGTCGGTCGTGTCGGTCGGTGTCGGTCGGTGTCGGTCAGTGTCTGTCGTGTCGGTCGTGTCGGTCGTGTCGGTCGGTGTCGGTCGGTGTCGGTCGGTGACGGTCATGTCGGTCGTGTCAGTCGGTGTCGGTCGGTGTCAGTGTCGTGTCAGACTCACCACAGACGGGTCCAGGAGGTGGAGGAGGTGGAGGAGGAGGAGGCATCATCTCTGCAGGACCCAGAAACACCACCGTCTCTGGACTAAACACAAGACCGGTTACAGACCGGGATTAAACAAGACCGGTTACAGACCGGGATTAAACAAGACCGGTTACAGACCGGGACTAAACACAAGACCGGTTACAGACCGGGACTAAACAAGACCGGTTACAGACCAGGACTAGAGCAGGACTAAAGGAGGTCTAAACCCGGACTAAACCCGGTCCAGCCCCACAGCAGGTCTCACCTGGGCGACAGGTGTGGTGGCGGTGACTCAGACACGCCCCCGTCTCCTTCTCCTCTCTGATTGGCCGGGCTGTGGTCGCCGTGGCGCTCGAGGCGGCTCTGGCGGCGAATCGTTTGGTCCTTTTCTTTAACGATCCGCCTCAAAGTGTGAACCTGAGAGTTCGCGTTAGCATAGCCCTCCTGGAAGCACAGACCAGGACCGGGGTCAGACCAGGACCGGGGTCAGACCAGGACCAGGACCAGGACCAGAGAACAGGACCAGGACCAGAGAACAGGACCAGGACCAGGACCAGGACCAGAGAACAGGACCAGGACCAGAGAACAGGACCAGGACCAGAGAACAGGACCAGGACCAGAGAACAGGACCAGAGAACAGGACCAGGACCAGGAGCAGAGATCAGGTCTAGCCCGGTCCGTCTGTCAGACTCACCCTGATCTGCTCCAGCTCTTTGTTGGTCTGCATCAGCTGTTTCTCCAGCTCCACGATCTTCAGCATCGCCTCATTCTCCACGTCCAGAACACGCTCCGACATCTGTGAGAGGAGAACACGCTAAGAACACGCTCCGACATCTGTGAGAGGAGAACACGCTAAGAACACGCTCCGACATCTGTGAGAGAACACGCTAAGAACACGCTCCGACATCTGTGAGAGGAGAACACGCTAAGAACACGCTCCGACATCTGTGCGAGGAGAACACGCTAAGAACACGCTCCGACATCTGTGAGAGAACACGCTAAGAACACGCTCCGACATCTGTGAGAGGAGAACACGCTAAGAACACGCTCCGACATCTGTGAGAGAACACGCTAAGAACACGCTCCGACATCTGTGAGAGGAGAACACGCTAAGAACACGCTCCGACATCTGTGAGAGGAGAACACGCTAAGAACACGCTCCGACATCTGTGAGAGAACACGCTAAGAACACGCTCCGACATCTGTGAGAGGAGAACACGCTAAGAACACGCTCCGACATCTGTGCGAGGAGAACACGCTAAGAACACGCTCCGACATCTGTGAGAGGAGAACACGCTAAGAACATGCTCCGACATCTGTGAGAGGAGAACACGCTAAGAACACGCTCTGACACCTGTGAGAGAACACGCTAAGAACACGCTCCGACATCTGTGAGAGGAGAACACGCTAAGAACACGCTCCGACATCTGTGAGAGGAGAACACGCTAAGAACACGCTCTGACATCTGTGAGAGAACACGCTAAGAACACACTCCGACATCTGTGAGAGGAGAACACGCTAAGAACACGCTCTGACATCTGTGAGAGAACACGCTAAGAACACGCTCAGACATCTGTGAGAGGAGAACACGCTAAGAACACGCTCCGACATCTGTGAGGAGAACACGCCAAGAACACGCTCCGACATCTGTGAGAGGAGAACACGCTAAGAACACGCTCTGACACCTGTGAGAGGAGAACACGCTAAGAACACGCTCTGACACCTGTGAGAGAACACACTAAGAACACGCTCCGACATCTGTGAGAGGAGAACACGCTAAGAACACGCTCCGACATCTGTGAGAGAACACGCTAAGAACACGCTCTGACATCTGTGAGAGGAGAACACGCTAAGAACACGCTCTGACACCTGTGAGAGAACACGCTAAGAACACGCTCCGACATCTGTGAGAGGAGAACACGCTAAGAACACGCTCCGACATCTGTGAGAGGAGAACACGCTAAGAACACGCTCCGACATCTGTGAGAGAACACGCTAAGAACACGCTCTGACATCTGTGAGAGGAGAACACGCTAAGAACACGCTCCGACATCTGTGAGAGGAGAACACGCTAAGAACACGCTCCGACATCTGTGAGAGAACACGCTAAGAACACGCTCCGACATCTGTGAGAGAACACGCTAAGAACACGCTCTGACATCTGTGAGAGGAGAACACGCTAAGAACACGCTCCGACATCTGTGAGAGGAGAACACGCTAAGAACACGCTCCGACATCTGTGAGAGGAGAACACGCTAAGAACACGCTCCGACATCTGTGAGAGAACACGCTAAGAACACGCTCCGACATCTGTGAGAGGAGAACACGCTAAGAACACGCTCCGACATCTGTGAGAGGAGAACACGCTAAGAACACGCTCCGACATCTGTGCGAGGAGAACACGCTAAGAACACGCTCCGACATCTGTGAGAGAACACGCTAAGAACACGCTCTGACATC
>CM060675.1:423932-466432 GCA_030686955.1 Odontamblyopus rebecca
CAAGTGTGCAAGTGTACAAGTGCAAGTGTGCAAGTGTACAAGTGCAAGTGTGCAAGTGTGCAAGTGTACAAGTGCAAGTGTGCAAGTGTGCAAGTGTACAAGTGTACAAGTGCAAGTGTGCAAGTGTGCAAGTGTGCAAGTGTACAAGTGCAAGTGTGCAAGTGTGCAAGTGTGCAAGTGTACAAGTGCAAGTGTGCAAGTGTACAAGTGCAAGTGTACAAGTGTACAAGTGCAAGTGTGCAAGTGTACAAGTGCAAGTGTGCAAGTGTACAAGTGCAAGTGTGCAAGTGTACAAGTGTACAAGTGCAAGTGTGCAAGTGTACAAGTGCAAGTGTGCAAGTGTGCAAGTGTGCAAGTGTACAAGTGCAAGTGTGCAAGTGTACAAGTGCAAGTGTGCAAGTGTGCAAGTGTACAAGTGCAAGTGTGCAAGTGTACAAGTGCAAGTGTGCAAGTGTACAAGTGCAAGTGTGCAAGTGTACAAGTGCAAGTGTACAAGTGTACAAGTGCAAGTGTGCAAGTGTACAAGTGCAAGTGTACAAGTGTACAAGTGCAAGTGTGCAAGTGTACAAGTGCAAGTGTGCAAGTGTGCAAGTGTGCAAGTGTACAAGTGTACAAGTGCAAGTGTGCAAGTGTGCAAGTGTACAAGTGCAAGTGTGCAAGTGTACAAGTGCAAGTGTGCAAGTGTGGAAGTGTACAAGTGTACAAGTGCAAGTGTGCAAGTGTACAAGTGCAAGTGTACAAGTGTGCAAGTGTGGAAGTGTACAAGTGTACAAGTGCAAGTGTGCAAGTGTACAAGTGCAAGTGTACAAGTGTACAAGTGCAAGTGTGCAAGTGTACAAGTGTACAAGTGCAAGTGTGCAAGTGTACAAGTGTACAAGTGCATGTGTGCAAGTGCAAGTGTACAAGTGTACAAGTGCAAGTGTGCAAGTGTGCAAGTGTGCAAGTGTACAAGTGCAAGTGTACAAGTGTACAAGTGCATGTGTGCAAGTGCAAGTGTGCAAGTGTACAAGTGTACAAGTGCAAGTGTGCAAGTGTACAAGTGCAAGTGTGCAAGTGTACAAGTGCAAGTGTGCAAGTGTGCAAGTGTGCAAGTGCAAGTGTGCAAGTGTACAAGTGCAAGTGTGCAAGTGTGCAAGTGTACAAGTGCAAGTGTGCAAGTGTGCAAGTGTACAAGTGCAAGTGTGCAAGTGTACAAGTGTACAAGTGCAAGTGTGCAAGTATACAAGTACAAGTGTGTAAGTGTGCAAGTGTACAAGTGCAAGTGTGCAAGTGTGCAAGTGTGCAAGTGTACAAGTGTGCAAGTGTACAAGTGCAAGTGTGCAAGTGTGCAAGTGTACAAGTGTGCAAGTGTACAAGTGCAAGTGTGCAAGTGTACAAGTGCAAGTGTGCAAGTGTACAAGTGCAAGTGTGCAAGTGTACAAGTGCAAGTGTGCAAGTGTACAAGTGCAAGTGTACAAGTGTACAAGTGCAAGTGTACAAATGTACAAGTGCAAGTGTACAAGTGCAAGTGTACAAGTGTACAAGTGCAAGTGTACAAGTGTACAAGTGCAAGTGTGCAAGTGTGCAAGTGTACAAGTGTACAAGTGCAAGTGTACAAGTGTACAAGTGCAAGTGTGCAAGTGTACAAGTGCAAGTGTGCAAGTGTACAAGTGCAAGTGTAAAAGTGTAAAAGTGTAAGTGTAAAAGTGTAAGTGTAAAAGTGTAAGTGTAAAAGTGTAAGTGTAAGAGTGTAAAAGTGTACAAGTGTAAAAGTGCAAGTATAAAAGTGTGAAAGTGTAAGTGTAAAAGTGTAAGTGTAAGAGTGTAAGTGTAAGAGTGTAAAAGTGTACAAGTGTAAGTGTACAAGTGTAAAAGTGTAAGTATAAAAGTGTAAAAGTGTAAAAGTGTAAGTGTAAGAGTGTAAAAGTGTAAGTGTAAAAGTGTAAACGTGTACAAGTGTAAGTGTAAAAGTGTAAGTGTAAATGTGTAAAAGTGTAAGTGTAAAAGTGTAAAAGTGTAAGTGTAAGAGTGTAAGTGTAAGAGTGTAAAAGTGTACAAGTGTAAGTGTACAGAGTGTAAAAGTGCAAGTATAAAAGTGTAAAAGTGTAAAAGTGTGAAAGTGTAAGTGTAAGAGTGTAAAAGTGTAAGTATAAAAGTGTAAAAGTGTAAAAGTGTAAGTGTAAGAGTGTAAAAGTGTAAGTGTAAAAGTGTAAACGTGTACAAGTGTAAGTGTAAAAGTGTAAGTGTAAGAGTGTAAAAGTGTAAGTGTAAAAGTGTAAAAGTGTAAACGTGTACAAGTGTAAGTGTAAAAGTGTAAGTGTAAATGTGTAAGTGTAAGAGTGTAAAAGTGTAAGTGTAAAAGTGTAAGTGTAAAAGTGTAAAAGTGTAAGAGTGTAAAAGTGTAAGTGTAAAAGTGTAAAAGTGTAAACGTGTACAAGTGTAAGTGTAAAAGTGTAAGTGTAAAATTGTAAAAGAGTAAACGTGTACAAGTGTAAGTGTAAAAGTGTAAGTGTAAGAGTGTAAAAGGTAAGTGTAAGAGTGTAAAAGTGTAAGTGTAAAAGTGTAAACGTGTACAAGTGTAAGTGTAAAAGTGTAAAAGTGTAAAAGTGTAAAAGTGTAAGTGTAAGAGTGTAAAAGTGTAAGTGTAAAAGTGTAAGTGTAAAAGTGTAAACGTGTACAAGTGTAAGTGTAAAAGTGTAAGTGTAAGAGTGTAAAAGTGTAAGTGTAAAAGTGTAAAAGTGTAAACGTGTACAAGTGTAAGTGTAAAAGTGTAAGTGTAAATGTGTAAGTGTACAAGTGTAAAAGTGTAAGTATAAAAGTGTAAAAGTGTAAAAGTGTAAGTGTAAGAGTGTAAAAGTGTAAGTGTAAAAGTGTAAACGTGTACAAGTGTAAGTGTAAAAGTGTAAGTGTAAAAGTGTAAACGTGTACAAGTGTAAGTGTAAAAGTGTAAGTGTACAAGTGTAAAAGTGTAAGTATAAAAGTGTAAAAGTGTAAAAGTGTAAGTGTAAGAGTGTAAAAGTGTAAGTGTAAAAGTGTAAACGTGTACAAGTGTAAGTGTAAAAGTGTAAGTGTAAATGTGTAAAAGTGTAAAGGCATAAAATCGCAGCTCAGGAAATGGCTCTAGACAGGACTCTGGTCCGGGTCTGGGTCTGTCGGGGTCTGGGTCCAGGTCCGGGTCCAGGTCCAGGTCCGGGTCCAGGTCCAGGTCCAGGTCCAGGTCCAGGTCCAGGTCTGGGTCGTACCTGGTAGTTCATGATGGCACGCAGACACATGATGCACACGTGAACATCGTCTTTTTTACAAACGAGTCTGGAATTCTTCAGAGTCCGACGACTCGGCAAAGTGTTGGAACGAGTGACCAGAGCCGAGCTGAAAGAGAAGTATTTGCAATATTTGCAGTAGTATTTGCAGTATTTGTGGTAGTATCTGCAGTAGTATTTGCAGTAGTATTTGTGGTAGTATTTGTAGTATTTGTGGTAGTATTTGCAGTAGCATTTGCAGTATTTGCAGTAGTATTTGCAGTAGTATTTGCAGTAGTATTTGCAGTAGTATTTGCAGTATTTGAAGTAGTAGTTGCAGTAGTATTTGAAGTGGTATTTGCAGTAGTATTTGCAGTATTTGCAGTAGTATTTGCAGTATTAATTGCAGTATTTGCAGTAGTATTTGCAGTAGTATTTGTAGTAGTATTTGCAGTATTAATTGCAGTAGTATTTGCAGTAGTATTTGCAGTATTTGCAGTAGTATTTGCAGTAGTATTTGCAGTATTAATTGCAGTAGTATTTGCAGTAGTATTTGCAGTAGTATTTGCAGTATTTGTACCTTATGGACAGTCTCTGTGCTCTGGGGGCGGTTGCCGAGGGCGACGGGAGGCTGCAGTCTCCGTGCAGATCTTCGATGGATCGGCTCCACGGAGAATCTATGGACGACACCTCACTGCCCCCGTCTGACGACTCCCCGTCAAACCTGCCACACAAATGTCCCGCACTGTGACTTTACCCAGAGAAATGTCCCACACTGTGACTTTACCCACAGAGAAATGTCCCGCACTGTGACTTTACCCAGAGAAATGTCCCGCACTGTGACTTTACCCACAGAGAAATGTCCCGCACTGTGACTTTACCCAGAGAAATGTCCCGCACTGTGACTTTACCCACAGAGAAATGTCCCACACTGTGACTTTACCCACAGAGAAATGTCCCGCACTGTGACTTTACCCACAGAGAAATGTCCCACACTGTGACTTTACCCACAGAGAAATGTCCCACACTGTGACTTTACCCACAGAGAAATGTCCCGCACTGTGACTTTACCCACAGAGAAATGTCCCACACTGTGACTTTACCCACAGAGAAATGTCCCACACTGTGACTTTACCCACAGAGAAATGTCCCGCACTGTGACTTTACCCACAGAGAAATGTCCCGCACTGTGACTTTACCCACAGAGAAATGTCCCACACTGTGACTTTACCCACAGAGAAATGTCCCACACTGTGACTTTACCCAGACAAATGTCCCACACTGTGACTTTACCCACAGAGAAATGTCCCACACTGTGACTTTACCCAGAGAAATGTCCCACACTGTGACTTTACCCACAGAGAAATGTCCCACACTGTGACTTTACCCACAGAGAAATGTCCCACACTGTGACTTTACCCACAGAGAAATGTCCCACACTGTGACTTTACCCAGAGAAATGTCCCGCACTGTGACTTTACCCACAGAGAAATGTCCCACACTGTGACTTTACCCACAGAGAAATGTCCCGCACTGTGACTTTACCCACAGAGAAATGTCCCGCACTGTGACTTTACCCAGAGAAATGTCCCGCACTGTGACTTTACCCACAGAGAAATGTCCCACACTGTGACTTTACCCACAGAGAAATGTCCCGCACTGTGACTTTACCCACAGAGAAATGTCCCACACTGTGACTTTACCCACAGAGAAATGTCCCACACTGTGACTTTACCCACAGAGAAATGTCCCACACTGTGACTTTACCCAGAGAAATGTCCCGCACTGTGACTTTACCCAGAGAAATGTCCCGCACTGTGACTTTACCCACAGAGAAATGTCCCGCACTGTGACTTTACCCACAGAGAAATGTCCCGCACTGTGACTTTACCCAGAGAAATGTCCCGCACTGTGACTTTACCCAGAGAAATGTCCCGCACTGTGACTTTACCCAGAGAAATGTCCCGCACTGTGACTTTACCCACAGAGAAATGTCCCGCACTGTGACTTTACCCAGAGAAATGTCCCACACTGTGACTTTACCCACAGAGAAATGTCCCACACTGTGACTTTACCCACAGAGAAATGTCCCGCACTGTGACTTTACCCAGAGAAATGTCCCACACTGTGACTTTACCCAGAGAAATGTCCCGCACTGTGACTTTACCCAGAGAAATGTCCCACACTGTGACTTTACCCAGAGAAATGTCCCACACTGTGACTTTACCCACAGAGAAATGTCCCACACTGTGACTTTACCCACAGAGAAATGTCCCGCACTGTGACTTTACCCAGAGAAATGTCCCGCACTGTGACTTTACCCAGAGAAATGTCCCACACTGTGACTTTACCCAGAGAAATGTCCCACACTGTGACTTTACCCACAGAGAAATGTCCCGCACTGTGACTTTACCCAGAGAAATGTCCCGCACTGTGACTTTACCCAGAGAAATGTCCCGCACTGTGACTTTACCCACAGAGAAATGTCCCGCACTGTGACTTTACCCAGAGAAATGTCCCACACTGTGACTTTACCCACAGAGAAATGTCCCACACTGTGACTTTACCCACAGAGAAATGTCCCACACTGTGACTTTACCCACAGAGAAATGTCCCGCACTGTGACTTTACCCAGAGAAATGTCCCACACTGTGACTTTACCCACAGAGAAATGTCCCGCACTGTGACTTTACCCACAGAGAAATGTCCCACACTGTGACTTTACCCAGAGAAATGTCCCGCACTGTGACTTTACCCAGAGAAATGTCCCACACTGTGACTTTACCCAGAGAAATGTCCCGCACTGTGACTTTACCCAGAGAAATGTCCCGCACTGTGACTTTACCCACAGAGAAATGTCCCACACTGTGACTTTACCCACAGAGAAATGTCCCACACTGTGACTTTACCCACAGAGAAATGTCCCACACTGTGACTTTACCCACAGAGAAATGTCCCACACTGTGACTTTACCCACAGAGAAATGTCCCGCACTGTGACTTTACCCACAGAGAAATGTCCCGCACTGTGACTTTACCCACAGAGAAATGTCCCGCACTGTGACTTTACCCACAGAGAAATGTCCCACACTGTGACTTTACCCACAGAGAAATGTCCCGCACTGTGACTTTACCCACAGAGAAATGTCCCGCACTGTGACTTTACCCACAGAGAAATGTCCCGCACTGTGACTTTACCCACAGAGAAATGTCCCGCACTGTGACTTTACCCACAGAGAAATGTCCCGCACTGTGACTTTACCCACAGAGAAATGTCCCGCACTGTGACTTTACCCACAGAGAAATGTCCCACACTGTGACTTTACCCACAGAGAACTGTCCCTCACTGTGACTTTACCCAGAGAAATGTCCCACACTGTGACTTTACCCAGAGAAATGTCCCACACTGTGACTTTACCCAGAGAAATGTCCCACACTGTGACTTTACCCAGAGAAATGTCCCGCACTGTGACTTTACCCACAGAGAAATGTCCCGCACTGTGACTTTACCCACAGAGAAATGTCCCGCACTGTGACTTTACCCACAGAGAAATGTCCCGCACTGTGACTTTACCCACAGAGAAATGTCCCGCACTGTGACTTTACCCACAGAGAAATGTCCCGCACTGTGACTTTACCCAGAGAAATGTCCCGCACTGTGACTTTACCCACAGAGAAATGTCCCACACTGTGACTTTACCCACAGAGAAATGTCCCGCACTGTGACTTTACCCACAGAGAAATGTCCCGCACTGTGACTTTACCCACAGAGAAATGTCCCGCACTGTGACTTTACCCACAGAGAAATGTCCCGCACTGTGACTTTACCCACAGAGAAATGTCCCGCACTGTGACTTTACCCAGAGAAATGTCCCGCACTGTGACTTTACCCACAGAGAAATGTCCCACACTGTGACTTTACCCACAGAGAAATGTCCCGCACTGTGACTTTACCCACAGAGAAATGTCCCACACTGTGACTTTACCCACAGAGAAATGTCCCGCACTGTGACTTTACCCACAGAGAAATGTCCCACACTGTGACTTTACCCACAGAGAAATGTCCCGCACTGTGACTTTACCCACAGAGAAATGTCCCACACTGTGACTTTACCCACAGTGCTCAGGTCCTGCAGGAAGCGTTGAAAGACACACATGAAGCTCTTCCTCCACAGCTCTCAGTCTTTCTCTGTTTTGACTTTTGACAGCAGTCGGGCTTGAAACGCTCACCTCACACACATATGCTGTGGAAACGCTCACCTCACACACATATGCTGTGGAAACACTCACCTCACACACATATGCTGTGGAAACACTCACCTCACACACATATGCTGTGGAAACGCTCACCTCACACACATATGCTGTGGAAACGCTCACCTCACACACATATGCTGTGGAAACGCTCACCTCACACACATATGCTGTGGAAACACTCACCTCACACACATATGCTGTGGAAACGCTCACCTCACACACATATGCTGTGGAAACACTCACCTCACACACATATGCTGTGGAAACGCTCACCTCACACACATATGCTGTGGAAACACTCACCTCACACACATATGCTGTGGAAACGCTCACCTCACACACATATGCTGTGGAAACACTCACCTCACACACATATGCTGTGGAAACGCTCACCTCACACACATATGCTGTGGAAACGCTCACCTCACACACATATGCTGTGGAAACACTCACCTCACACACATATGCTGTGGAAACGCTCACCTCACACACATATGCTGTGGAAACACTCACCTCACACACATATGCTGTGGAAACACTCACCTCACACACATATGCTGTGGAAACACTCACCTCACACACATATGTTGTGGAAACACTCACCTCACACACATATGTTGTGGAAACGCTCACCTCACACACATATGCTGTGGAAACACTCACCTCACACACATATGCTGTGGAAACGCTCACCTCACACACATATGCTGTGGAAACGCTCACCTCACACACATATGCTGTGGAAACGCTCACCTCACACACATATGCTGTGGAAACGCTCACCTCACACACATATGCTGTGGAAACGCTCACCTCACACACATATGCTGTGGAAACGCTCACCTCACACACATATGCTGTGGAAACGCTCACCTCACACACATATGCTGTGGAAAATGGGAGCAATATCAGAATGGCTTTGTTGGCCAGTATGGGGAAGTCCTTGGCAGCCAAAAACTGTCCAAAGGCAGATCAGCAAAGCTTAGCTTGAGACCACGAGCTTGTCTCAGTTCAGTTAGTTCCTCCTGCTCCTGTAAAGTCATGTCCTTTCCAACAGCTGATGCTGAGCTGAATGGGCCCCTAACCCAGTCAAGGTGGAGGCTGAAGAGAAATAAAATGACATCTTCTCCTCAAGAGTTTTCAAATGTTTAACTATTATTTCACACAGTGCAGCAGTATTAACATCTTTTATTGGTGAATGAGAACATTTCCAGATTGCCACTTTCCACATGTTGCTGCCAGAGTTCCAACTTTGAACGGAATCCACTTATTTTATCTGTACTTGTGAGCAGGTTTTCATGTCGGCCGTGCATTCGTGTGTTCAGTTCATTCTGCATTCGTGTGTTCAGTTCATTCTGCATTCATGTGTTCAGTTCATTCTGCATTCGTGTGTTCAGTTCATTCTGCATTCGTGTGTTCAGTTCATTCTGCATTCGTGTGTTCAGTTCATTCTGCATTCGTGTGTTCAGTTCATTCTGCATTCGTGTGTTCAGTTCATTCTGCATTCGTGTGTTCAGTTCATTCTGCATTCATGTGTTCAGTTCTTTCTGCATTCGTGTGTTCAGTTCATTCTGCATTTGTGTGTTCAGTTCATTCTGCATTCGTGTGTTCAGTTCATTCTGCATTTGTGTGTTCAGTTCATTCTGCATTCGTGTGTTCAGTTCATTCTGCATTCGTGTGTTCAGTTCATTCTGCATTTGTGTGTTCAGTTCATTCTGCATTCGTGTGTTCAGTTCATTCTGCATTCGTGTGTTCAGTTCATTCTGCATTCGTGTGTTCAGTTCATTCTGCATTTGTGTGTTCAGTTCATTCTGCATTCGTGTGTTCAGTTCATTATGCATGAGTGTGTTCAGTTCATTCTGCATTCGTGTGTTCAGTTCATTCTGCATTTGTGTGTTCAGTTCATTCTGCATTCGTGTGTTCAGTTCATTCTGCATTCGTGTGTTCAGTTCATTCTGCATTTGTGTGTTCAGTTCATTCTGCATTCGTGTGTTCAGTTCATTCTGCATTCGTGTGTTCAGTTCATTCTGCATTCGTGTGTTCAGTTCATTCTGCATTCGTGTGTTCAGTTCATTCTGCATTCGTGTGTTCAGTTCATTCTGCATTCGTGTGTTCAGTTCATTCTGCATTCGTGTGTTCAGTTCATTCTGCATTCGTGTGTTCAGTTCATTCTGCATTCGTGTGTTCAGTTCATTCTGCATTCGTGTGTTCAGTTCATTCTGCATTCGTGTGTTCAGTTCATTCTGCATTCGTGTGTTCAGTTCATTCTGCATTCGTGTGTTCAGTTCATTCTGATGATGAAACATATCTGCCGGGTATGCCAGCCGTGCACACCACTCATCACTTGCAATTAGCTTTCCGTAATCGGACCCTCATTTGTTAGAAACACTTGAAGTTCCTGTCGCAGCTCACACACACGGGCACCTCGCCGCGCGACAACCATCCGCCCTCCGTGTGAAACAGTATTATGCTCCGCTCCCATTTCGTCACACAAAGCCGCAAACATGCGACTTTTCATAGGTCGTGACTTCACAAAGTTTACCATGCGCACAACATCATCCCACACAGGAACGAGGTCGGCTGGTAAAGTCTTGGCTACGAGGGCTTCGCGCTGTAAAACAGTGCGTAATGATCACGTCTGGGCTTTTTTCCTTGACTCTGCTTACAAAGGCTTTGGTGCGCCCGACCATGGCTGCAGCTCCATCAGTGCAGACGCTCGTGCAGTTTTCCCACTGAAGTCCTCCTTTTTCCAAATATTCTGACGTGACCCAAAAAATTTCCTCTCCTGTTGTTTTTCCTGGCAAAGCCTTGCAAAACAGAAAGTTTTCTCTGATTGTGTCTCCATCCACAAAACGCACATTGGCCAAGAGTTGAGCACAGCCACTTATATCAGGAGACTCATCAAGTTGCAACGCAAATTTATTACTGATACGGATCTTGTCCAAAACTACACTTTCGATGTCTGCAGACATCTCACCAATACGTCTGGAAATGGTGTTATCTGAGAGAGGGACTTTGGCTATTTCTTTAACCGCTTCAGGTCCGAGCATCTCATTTACAATGGCCTTGCAAGCGGGAAGTATTAATTGCTCTGCCACAGTGTGGGACTTTTTTGATTTAGCCACAAGTTCGGTGACGTGGTAGCTAGCTTTAAGGGCTCTCGTTTACCTTTGTGGCTTTTCTCATAAAAGTTGCTTGTTTATCTGTGTGTTCACGCAGGCGAACAAAATACTGCACATGTTTGTTTTGAAGTGTCGGGTGTTTCGTTTGTAGATGGTGTTTAAGTTTACTTGGGACCAAAGCTCTGCTGGAGAGCTTTTCACCACATACCAAGCACAACGGAGCCGGTGCCGCTGCATCTCCGGTCAAAGTGAATCCAAATGAAAGACAGCTTTCGCTGTATTGCCTCCCGCCAGAAACTTTGCTGGACGTCACCGTCTTTGCTTTTTTTTACCTCCACTCATACTAGGGCCCTCATCTGGGTCCGAATTTTCTTCGGGGTCCAGTTCAGAGTCAGCATTTTTCCTCTTCAAAAACTTATCCATCACTTTTACCGTCGTCCTGCTCTCCACAATGTCACTGTCAAGGCACCTGTCACTGCATCCAGCACATGCTTACTCTGCCAGGTGCCAGACCGCACCGGCACATGCTTACTCTGCCAGGTGCTAGACCGCACCGGCACATGCTTACTCTGCCAGGTGCTAGACCGCACCGGCACATGCTTACTCTGCCAGGTGCCAGACCGCACCGGCACATGCTTACTCTGCCAGGTGCCAGACCGCACCGGCACATGCTTACTCTGCCAGGTGCTAGACCGCACCGGCACATGCTTACTCTGCCAGGTGCTAGACCGCACCGGCACATGCTTACTCTGCCAGGTGCCAGACCGCACCGGCACATGCTTACTCTGCCAGGTGCTAGACCGCACCGGCACATGCTTACTCTGCCAGGTGCCAGACCGCACCGGCACATGCTTACTCTGCCAGGTGCTAGACCGCACCGGCACATGCTTACTATGCCAGGTGCCAGACCGCACCGGCACATGCTTACTCTGCCAGGTGCCAGACCGCACCGGCACATGCTTACTCTGCCAGGTGCCAGACCGCACCGGCACATGCTTACTCTGCCAGGTGCCAGACCGCACCGGCACATGCTTACTCTGCCAGGTGCCAGACCGCACCGGCACATGCTTACTCTGCCAGGTGCCAGACCGCACCGGCACATGCTTACTCTGCCAGGTGCCAGACCGCACCGGCACATGCTTACTCTGCCAGGTGCCAGACCGCACCGGCACATGCTTACTCTGCCAGGTGCCAGACCGCACCGGCACATGCTTACTCTGCCAGGTGCTAGACCGCACCGGCACATGCTTACTCTGCCAGGTGCCAGACCGCACCGGCACATGCTTACTCTGCCAGGTGCTAGACCGCACCGGCACATGCTTACTCTGCCAGGTGCCAGACCGCACCGGCACATGCTTACTCTGCCAGGTGCCAGACCGCACCGGCACATGCTTACTCTGCCAGGTGCCAGACCGCACCGGCACATGCTTACTCTGCCAGGTGCTAGACCGCACCGGCACATGCTTACTCTGCCAGGTGCTAGACCGCACCGGCACATGCTTACTCTGCCAGGTGCTAGACCGCACCGGCACACAAACTGGATCATTTCCCACGGCACACCTGACAGTATCTCGCGGCACACAGTAGATGACTCAAACATGGAGGAGTCAAGAACCTTCAGGTTTGTGTGAGGAACGTGAGAACAGAACGAGGCTCAAGTGTCACACAGAACAATTTAAAAACTCTTGAAAAACTCTTTAAAAAGTTTAACCTCAAACTGGAGCAGCGGCACGAGGAGCACGAGAAAGAATAACAGGACTGTAGTAGTAGTAGTAGTAGTAGTATTTGTAGTAGTACAGTAATAGCAGTAGTAGTAGTAGTAGTAGCAGCAGTAGTAGTAGTAGTAGCAGTAGCAGTAGTAGTAGCAGTAGTAGTAATAGTAGTAGTAGTAGTAGTAGTAGTAGTAGTAGCAGTAGCAGTAGTAGTAGCAGTAGTAGTATTTGTAGTAGTAGTAGTAGTAGTATTTGTAGTAGTAGTAGTAGTAGCAGTAGTACTTACGTGACCGCGTACTGAGCGAAGGACAAATATTCCACTAGAACATCCAGGCCTCTGTTCTCCTCGTTTAAGAACTCACGAACCCACCTGAGAAAAACAGGATTATGGTCATAGAAAGAGTTCACAGAGTTCACTTCAGTCCTGGTTTAGACCCGGTTCAGTCCTGGGTTAGACCCGGTTCAGTCCTGGTTTAGACCCGGTTCAGTCCTGGTTTAGACCCGGTTCAGTCCTGGGTTAGACCCGGTTCAGTCCTGGTTTAGACCCGGTTCAGTCCTGGTTCAGGTCTTACCCGATGTGGTTGGTCCTCAGGGAGATCTCGAGCTCTCGCAGAGTTTGAGTCGACTCCTGAACTCTCCTCCGGAATTTCTGCCAAAATAGTGAAAGAAAAATGAAACTGGGACACAGATGATCCTGTGAGGACCAGACTGACCCCGTGTGAGGACCAGACTGTCCCCGTGTGAGGACCAGACTGACCCCGTGTGAGGACCAGACTGTCCCCGTGTGAGGACCAGACTGACCCCGTGTGAGGACCAGACTGTCCCCGTGTGAGGACCAGACTGTCCCCGTGTGAGGACCAGACTGTCCCCGTGTGAGGACCAGACTGTCCCCGTGTGAGGACCAGACTGACCCCGTGTGTGTGAGGACCAGACTGACCCCGTGTGAGGACCAGACTGTCCCCGTGTGAGGACCAGACTGACCCCGTGTGTGTGAGGACCAGACTGTCCCCGTGTGAGGACCAGACTGACCCCGTGTGAGGACCAGACTGTCCCCGTGTGAGGACCAGACTGACCCCGTGTGAGGACCAGACTGACCCCGTGTGAGGACCAGACTGTCCCCGTGTGAGGACCAGACTGACCCCGTGTGAGGACCAGACTGACCCCGTGTGAGGACCAGACTGTCCCCGTGTGAGGACCAGACTGTCCCCGTGTGAGGACCAGACTGACCCCGTGTGAGGACCAGACTGACCCCGTGTGAGGACCAGACTGACCCCGTGTGAGGACCAGACTGTCCCCGTGTGAGGACCAGACTGACCCCGTGTGTGTGAGGACCAGACTGACCCCGTGTGAGGACCAGACTGTCCCCGTGTGAGGACCAGACTGACCCCGTGTGTGTGAGGACCAGACTGACCCCGTGTGTGTGAGGACCAGACTGACCCCGTGTGAGGACCAGACTGACCCCGTGTGTGTAAGGACCAGACTGACCCCGTGTGAGGACCAGACTGTCCCCGTGTGAGGACCAGACTGTCCCCGTGTGAGGACCAGACTGTCCCCGTGTGAGGACCAGACTGACCCCGTGTGAGGACCAGACTGTCCCCGTGTGAGGACCAGACTGACCCCGTGTGTGTGAGGACCAGACTGACCCCGTGTGAGGACCAGACTGACCCCGTGTGAGGACCAGACTGTCCCCGTGTGAGGACCAGACTGACCCCGTGTGTGTGAGGACCAGACTGACCCCGTGTGAGGACCAGACTGACCCCGTGTGTGTAAGGACCAGACTGACCCCGTGTGAGGACCAGACTGTCCCCGTGTGAGGACCAGACTGTCCCCGTGTGAGGACCAGACTGTCCCCGTGTGAGGACCAGACTGACCCCGTGTGTGTGAGGACCAGACTGACCCCGTGTGAGGACCAGACTGTCCCCGTGTGAGGACCAGACTGACCCCGTGTGTGTGAGGACCAGACTGTCCCCGTGTGAGGACCAGACTGACCCCGTGTGAGGACCAGACTGTCCCCGTGTGAGGACCAGACTGACCCCGTGTGTGTGAGGACCAGACTGACCCCGTGTGAGGACCAGACTGACCCCGTGTGTGTAAGGACCAGACTGACCCCGTGTGAGGACCAGACTGACCCCGTGTGAGGACCAGACTGTCCCCGTGTGAGGACCAGACTGTCCCCGTGTGAGGACCAGACTGACCCCGTGTGAGGACCAGACTGACCCCGTGTGAGGACCAGACTGTCCCCGTGTGAGGACCAGACTGTCCCCGTGTGGGGACCAGACTGACCCCGTGTGAGGACCAGACTCTCCCGTGTGGGGACCAGACTGACCCGTGTGAGGACCAGACTGTCCCCGTGTGAGGACCAGACTGACCCCGTGTGTGAGGACCAGACTGACCCCGTGTGAGGACCAGACTGACCCCGTGTGTGTGAGGACCAGACTGACCCCGTGTGAGGACCAGACTGACCCCGTGTGAGGACCAGACTGACCCCGTGTGAGGACCAGACTGACCCCGTGTGAGGACCAGAATGTCCCCGTGTAAAGACCAGACTGACCCCGTGTAAAGACCAGACTGACCCCGTGTGAGGACCAGACTGACCCCGTGTGAGGACCAGACTGACCCCGTGTGAGGACCAGACTGTCCCCGTGTGTGTAAGGACCAGACTGACCCCGTGTGAGGACCAGACTGACCCTGTGTGAGGACCAGACTGTCCCCGTGTGAGGACCAGACTGACCCCGTGTGTGTGAGGACCAGACTGACCCCGTGTGAGGACCAGACTGACCCCGTGTGTGTAAGGACCAGACTGACCCCGTGTGAGGACCAGACTGACCCCGTGTGAGGACCAGACTGACCCCGTGTGAGGACCAGACTGTCCCCGTGTGTGTGAGGACCAGACTGACCCCGTGTGAGGACCAGACTGTCCCCGTGTGAGGACCAGACTGACCCCGTGTGAGGACCAGACTGTCCCCGTGTGAGGACCAGACTGTCCCCGTGCGAGGACCAGACTGACCCTGTGTGTGTGAGGCCCTATGTGTGTGTGAGGCTCTGTGTGTGAGGCCCTGCGTGTGTGAGGCCCTGTGTGTGTGTGAGGCCCTGTGTGTGTGAGGCCCTGCGTGTGTGAGGCCCTGTGTGTGTGAGGCCCTGTGTGTGTGAGGCCCTGTGTGTGAGGCCCTGTGTGTGAGGCCCTGTGTGTGTGAGGCCCTGTGTGTGAGGCCCTGTGTGTGAGGCCCTGTGTGTGAGGCCCTGTGTGTGTGAGGCCCTGTGTGTGTGAGGCCCTGTGTGTGAGGCCCTGTGTGTGTGAGGCCCTGTGTGTGTGAGGCCGTGTGTGTGAGGCCCTGTGTGTGTGGGCGTGTGTGTGTGTGGGGCTGTGTGTGTGAGGCCCTGTGTGTGTGGCCCTGTGTGTGTGGCCCTGTGTGTGAGGCCCTGTGTGTGTGAGGCCCTGTGTGTGTGTGTGAGGCCCTGTGTGTGAGGCCCTGTGTGTGTGAGGCCCTGTGTGTGAGGCCCTGTGTGTGAGGCCCTGTGTGTGTGTGTGAGGCCCTGTGTGTGTGAGGCCCTGTGTGTGAGGCCCTGTGTGTGTGAGGCCCTGTGTGTGAGGCCCTGTGTGTGTGAGGCCCTGTGTGTGAGGCCCTGTGTGTGTGAGGCCCTGTGTGAGGCCCTGTGTGTGTGTGTGAGGCCCTGTGTGTGTGAGGCCCTGTGTGAGTGAGTCCCTGTGTGTGAGGCCCTGTGTGTGTGAGGCACTGTGTGTGTGAGGCCCTGTGTGTGAGGCCCTGTGTGTGAGGCCCTGTGTGTGTGAGGCCCTGTGTGTGAGGCCCTGTGTGTGTGAGGCCCTGTGTGTGAGGCCCTGTGTGTGAGGCCCTGTGTGTGTGAGGCCCTGTGTGTGAGGCCCTGTGTGTGAGGCCCTGTGTGTGTGAGGCCCTGTGTGTGTGAGGCCCTGTGTGTGAGGCCCTGTGTGTGTGTGTGAGGCCCTGTGTGTGTGAGGCCCTGTGTGTGTGAGGCCCTGTGTGTGAGGCCCTGTGTGTGAGGCCCTGTGTGTGTGTGTGAGGCCCTGTGTGTGTGTGTGAGGCCCTGTGTGTGAGGCCCTGTGTGTGAGGCCCTGTGTGTGAGGCCCTGTGTGTGTGAGGCCCTGTGTGTGAGGCCCTGTGTGTGTGAGGCCCTGTGTGTGAGGCCCTGTGTGTGTGAGGCCCTGTGTGTGAGGCCCTGTGTGTGAGGCCCTGTGTGTGAGGCCCTGTGTGTGTGTGTGAGGCACTGTGTGTGTGAGGCCCTGTGTGTGAGGCCCTGAGTGTGTGAGGCCCTGTGTGTGTGAGAGGCACTGTGTGTGTGAGGCAATGTGTGAGAGGCACTGTCTGTGAGGCCCTGTGTGTGAGGCCCTGTGTGTGTGAGGCCCTGTGTGTGAGGCCCTGCGTGTGTGAGGCCCTGTGTGTGTGTGAGGCCCTGTGTGTGTGAGGCCCTGTGTGTGAGGCCCTGTGTGTGTGAGGCCCTGTGTGTGTGAGGCCCTGTGTGTGAGGCCCTGTGTGTGTGAGGCCCTGTGTGTGAGGCCCTGTGTGTGTGAGGCCCTGTGTGTGAGGCCCTGTGTTGCACTGACCTTCCTGGTCACCGCTGGGTCCAGGAATCCTCGGAGTTTCTGGATGTAAGTGTGAGGAGGATTCTTCACCTGGAAACGCTCCTGTGGAGACACACAGCAACTCACAGCAACTCACAGCAACTCACAGCTGCACGACTCACAGCTGCACGATTCACAGCTGCACGACTCACACCTGCACGACTCACAGCTGCACGACTCACAGCTGCACGATTCACAGCTGCACGACTCACACCTGCACGACTCACAGCTGCACGAGTCACACGACTCACAGCTGCACGACTCACAGCTGCACGACTCACACCTGCACGACTCACAGCTGCACGACTCACAGCTGCACGACTCACAGCTGCACGAGTCACACGACTCACAGCTGCACGACTCACAGCTGCACGACTCACACCTGCACGACTCACAGCTGCACGACTCACAGCTGCACGACTCACACCTGCATGACTCACACCTGCACGACTCACACGACTCACAGCTGCACGACTCACAGCTGCACGACTCACACGACTCACAGCTGCATGACTCACACGACTCACAGCTGCACGACTCACAGCTGCATGACTCACACCTGCACGACTCACACCTGCACGACTCACACGACTCACAGCTGCACGACTCACACCTGCACGACTCACACCTGCACGACTCACAGCTGCACGACTCACAGCTGCACGACTCACAGCTGCAAGAGTCACACGACTCACAGCAGCACGACTCACAGCTGCACGACTCACACCTGCACGACTCACAGCTGCACGACTCACACCTGCACGACACACACCTGCAAGACTCACACCTGCACGACTCACACCTGCACGACTCACACGACTCACAGCTGCACGACTCACACCTGCACGACTCACACCTGCACGACTCACAGCTGCACGACTCACACGACTCACAGCTGCATGACTCACACGACTCACAGCTGCACGACTCACAGCTGCATGACTCACACCTGCACGACTCACACCTGCACGACTCACACGACTCACAGTTGCACGACTCACAGCTGCACGACTCACACCTGCACGACTCACACCTGCACGACTCACAGCTGCACGACTCACACCTGCACGACTCACACGACTCACAGCTGCACGACTCACAGCTGCACGACTCACAGCTGCACGACTCACACCTGCACGACTCACACGACTCACACCTGCACGACTCACACCTGCACGACACACACCTGCAAGACTCACAGCTGCACGACTCACACGACTCACAGCTGCATGACTCACACGACTCACAGCTGCACGACTCACAGCTGCATGACTCACACCTGCACGACTCACACCTGCACGACTCACACGACTCACAGCTGCACGACTCACACCTGCACGACTCACACCTGCACGACTCACAGCTGCATGACTCACACATGCACGACTCACACCTGCACGACTCACACGACTCACAGCTGCACGACTCACAGCTGCACGACTCACAGCTGCAAGACTCACACCTGCAAGACTCACACCAGAACGACACACACGACTCACAGCTGCACGACTCACACCTGCACGACTCACACCTGCACGACTCACAGCTGCACGACTCACACGACTCACAGTTGCACGACTCACAGCTGCACGACTCACACCTGCACGACTCACAGCTGCACGACTCACACCTGCACGACTCACAGCTGCACGACTCACAGCTGCACGACTCACACGACTCACACCTGCACGACTCACACCTGCACGACTCACAGCTGCACGACTCACAGTTGCACGACTCACACGACTCACAGCTGCACGACTCACACCTGCACGACTCACAGCTGCACGACTCACAGTTGCACGACTCACACCTGCACGACTCACAGCTGCACGACTCACACCTGCACGACTCACAGCTGCACGACTCACACGACTCACACCTGCACAACTCACAGCTGCACGACTCACACCTGCACGACTCACAGCTGCACGACTCACACGACTCACAGCTGCACGACTCACAGCTGCATGACTCACACGACTCACAGCTGCACGACTCACAGCTGCATGACTCACACCTGCACGACTCACACCTGCACGACTCACACCTGCACGACTCACACGACTCACAGCTGCACGACTCACAGCTGCACGACTCACACCTGCACGACTCACACCTGCACGACTCACACCTGCACGACTCACACCTGCACGACTCACACCTGCACGACTCACAGCTGCACGACTCACAGCTGCACGACTCACACCTGCACGACTCACAGCTGCACGACTCACACCTGCACGACTCACACCTGCACGACTCACAGTTGCACGACTCACACCTGCACGACTCACAGCTGCACGACTCACACCTGCACGACTCACACCTGCACGACTCACAGCTGCACGACTCACACACGACTCACACCTGCACGACTCACAGTTGCACGACTCACACCTGCACGACTCACAGCTGCACGACTCACACCTGCACGACTCACAGCTGCACGACTCATACGACTCACACCTGCACGACTCACAGTTGCACGACTCACAGCTGCACGACTCACAGCTGCATGACTCACACCTGCACGACTCACACCTGCACGACTCACACGACTCACAGCTGCACGACTCACACCTGCACGACTCACACCTGCACGACTCACAGCTGCATGACTCACACGACTCACAGCTGCACGACTCACAGCTGCATGACTCACACCTGCACGACTCACACCTGCACGACTCACACGACTCACAGTTGCACGACTCACAGCTGCATGACTGAGGCACTGAACACAGGCCACACTGGAGGAGAAACGACCTGAGGCTGTGGAAAAGTCTGTTTCAGTCTTTAGTCTTTTGATTCATATTTTCTAACACCACAGACTTTTCCTCAGCCTCAGGTCGTTTCTCTTCTCTGGTTTTGTGGAGTTTGTCTCCGTCAGCTGAGCAGAAATGACGTCCTATAATTACCACAGAAATAATAATGAAGAATTTTAGAAATAAACTCACACAAATGAAACTGTCACAGCACAAAACAGCACAAACCAAATACACACGACGGACAGAGTTTGTGGAGCTTTGAGTTTAATGGGCGACTTCACGGAGGTGCCCTAGACCGGGTTCAGTTCTGCTCTAGACCGGGTTCAGTTCTAGCCTAGACCGGGTTCAGTTCTAGCCTAGACCGGGTTCAGTTCTGCTCTAGACCGGGTTCAGTTCTACCCTAGACCGGGTTCAGTTCTAGCCTAGACCGGGTTCAGTTCTAGCCTAGACCGGGTTCAGTTCTGCTCTAGACCGGGTTCAGTTCTAGCCTAGACCGGGTTCAGTTCTAGCCTAGACCGGGTTCAGTTCTAGCCTAGACCGGGTTCAGTTCTGCACTAGACCGGGTTCAGTTCTAGCCTAGACCGGGTTCAGTTCTAGCCTAGACCGGGTTCATTTCTAGCCTAGACCGGGTTCAGTCTCTAGCCTAGACCGGGTTCAGTTCTAGCCTAGACCGGGTTCAGTTCTGCTCTAGACCGGGTTCAGTTCTAGCCTAGACCGGGTTCAGTTCTAGCCTAGACCGGGTTCAGTTCTAGCCTAGACCGGGTTCAGTTCTGCTCTAGACCGGGTTCAGTTCTAGCCTAGACCGGGTTCAGTTCTAGCCTAGACCGGGTTCAGTTCTACCCCAGACCGGGTTCAGTTCTGCTCTAGACCGGGTTCAGTTCTACCCTAGACCGGGTTCAGTTCTGCTCTAGACTGGGTTCAGTTCTTCCCTAGACCGGGTTCAGTTCTAGCCTAGACCGGGTTCAGTTCTAGCCTAGACCGGGTTCAGTTCTTCTCTAGACCGGGTTCAGTTCTAGCCTAGACCGGGTTCAGTTCTGCTCTAGACCGGGTTCAGTTCTAGCCTAGACCGGGTTCAGTTCTACCCTAGACCGGGTTCAGTTCTGCTCTAGACCGGGTTCAGTTCTAGCCTAGACCGGGTTCAGTTCTAGCCTAGACCGGGTTCAGTTCTGCTCTAGACCGGGTTCAGTTCTAGCCTAGACCGGGTTCAGTTCTGCTCTAGACCGGGTTCAGTTCTGCTCTAGACCGGGTTCAGTTCTGCTCTAGACCGGGTTCAGTTCTAGCCTAGACCGGGTTCAGTTCTAGCCTAGACCGGGTTCAGTTCTGCTCTAGACCGGGTTCAGTTCTAGCCTAGACCGGGTTCAGTTCTGCTCTAGACCGGGTTCAGTTCTGCTCTAGACCGGGTTCAGTTCTAGCCTAGACCGGGTTCAGTTCTAGCCTAGACCGGGTTCAGTTCTGCTCTAGACCGGGTTCAGTTCTGCTCTAGACCGGGTTCAGTTCTGCTCTAGACCGGGTTCAGTTCTAGCCTAGACCGGGTTCAGTTCTAGCCTAGACCGGGTTCAGTTCTGCTCTAGACCGGGTTCAGTTCTGCTCTAGACCGGGTTCAGTTCTGCTCTAGACCGGGTTCAGTTCTAGCCTAGACCGGGTTCAGTTCTAGCCTAGACCGGGTTCAGTTCTGCTCTAGACCGGGTTCAGTTCTAGCCTAGACCGGGTTCAGTTCTAGCCTAGACCGGGTTCAGTTCTGCTCTAGACCGGGTTCAGTTCTGCTCTAGACCGGGTTCAGTTCTACCCTAGACCGGGTTCAGTTCTGCTCTAGACCGGGTTCAGTTCTGCTCTAGACCGGGTTCAGTTCTGCTCTAGACCGGGTTCAGTTCTAGCCTAGACCGGGTTCAGTTCTGCTCTAGACCGGGTTCAGTTCTGCTCTAGACCGGGTTCAGTTCTGCTCTAGACCGGGTTCAGTTCTGCTCTAGACCGGGTTCAGTTCTGCTCTAGACCGGGTTCAGTTCTAGCCTAGACCGGGTTCAGTTCTAGCCTAGACCGGGTTCAGTTCTGCTCTAGACCGGGTTCAGTTCTAGCCTAGACCGGGTTCAGTTCTGCTCTAGACCGGGTTCAGTTCTAGCCTAGACCGGGTTCAGTTCTGCTCTAGACCGGGTTCAGTTCTGCTCTAGACCGGGTTCAGTTCTAGCCTAGACCGGGTTCAGTTCTGCTCTAGACCGGGTTCAGTTCTGCTCTAGACCGGGTTCAGTTCTGCTCTAGACCGGGTTCAGTTCTAGCCTAGACCGGGTTCAGTTCTAGCCTAGACCGGGTTCAGTTCTGCTCTAGACCGGGTTCAGTTCTAGCCTAGACCGGGTTCAGTTCTGCTCTAGACCGGGTTCAGTTCTAGCCTAGACCGGGTTCAGTTCTGCTCTAGACCGGGTTCAGTTCTAGCCTAGACCGGGTGCAGTTCTGCTCTAGACTGGGTTCAGTTCTGCCCTAGACCGGGTTCAGTTCTAGCCTAGACCGGGTTCAGTTCTGCTCTAGACCGGGTTCAGTTCTAGCCTAGACCGGGTTCAGTTCTGCTCTAGACCGGGTTCAGTTCTAGCCTAGACCGGGTTCAGTTCTGCTCTAGACCGGGTTCAGTTCTGCTCTAGACCGGGTTCAGTTCTAGCCTAGACCGGGTTCAGTTCTGCTCTAGACCGGGTTCAGTTCTAGCCTAGACCGGGTTCAGTTCTGCTCTAGACCGGGTTCAGTTCTAGCCTAGACCCGGTTCAGTTCTGCTCTAGACCGGGTTCAGTTCTAGCCTAGACCGGGTTCAGTTCTGCTCTAGACCGGGTTCAGTTCTAGCCTAGACCGGGTTCAGTTCTGCTCTAGACCGGGTTCAGTTCTAGCCTAGACCGGGTTCAGTTCTGCTCTAGACCGGGTTCAGTTCTAGCTCTAGACCGGGTTCAGTTCTGCTCTAGACCGGGTTCAGTTCTAGCTCTAGACCGGGTTCAGTTCTAGCCTAGACCGGGTTCAGTTCTAGCCTAGACCGGGTTCAGTTCTGCTCTAGACCGGGTTCAGTTCTAGCCTAGACCGGGTTCAGTTCTGCTCTAGACCGGGTTCAGTTCTAGCTCTAGACCGGGTTCAGTTCTAGCTCTAGACCGGGTTCAGTTCTGCTCTAGACCGGGTTCAGTTCTAGCCTAGACCGGGTTCAGTTCTGCTCTAGACCGGGTTCAGTTCTGCTCTAGACCGGGTTCAGTTCTAGCCTAGACCGGGTTCAGTTCTAGCCTAGACCGGGTTCAGTTCTGCTCTAGACCGGGTTCAGTTCTAGCCTAGACCGGGTTCAGTTCTGCTCTAGACCGGGTTCAGTTCTAGCCTAGACCGGGTTCAGTTCTGCTCTAGACCGGGTTCAGTTCTGCTCTAGACCGGGTTCAGTTCTAGCCTAGACCGGGTTCAGTTCTAGCCTAGACCGGGTTCAGTTCTGCTCTAGACCGGGTTCAGTTCTAGCCTAGACCCGGTTCAGTTCTGCTCTAGACCGGGTTCAGTTCTGCTCTAGACCGGGTTCAGTTCTGCTCTAGACCGGGTTCAGTTCTGCTCTAGACCGGGTTCAGTTCTAGTCTAGACCGGGTTCAGTTCTAGTCTAGACCGGGTTCAGTTCTAGCTCTAGACCGGGTTCAGTTCTTGCCTAGACCGGGTTCAGTTCTAGCCTAGACCGGGTTCAGTTCTGCTCTAGACCGGGTTCAGTTCTGCTCTAGACCGGGTTCAGTTCTAGCCTAGACCGGGTTCAGTTCTAGCCTAGACCGGGTTCAGTTCTCGCCTAGACCTGGTTCAGTTCTGCTCTAGACCGGGTTCAGTTCTAGCCTAGACCGGGTTCAGTTCTAGCTCTAGACCGGGTTCAGTTCCACTCTAGACCGGGTTCAGTTCTGCTCTAGACCGGGTTCAGTTCTGCTCTAGACCGGGTTCAGTTCTAGCCTAGACCGGGTTCAGTTCTGCTCTAGACCGGGTTCAGTTCTGCTCTAGACCGGGTTCAGTTCTAGCCTAGACCGGGTTCAGTTCTGCTCTAGACCGGGTTCAGTTCTGCTCTAGACCGGGTTCAGTTCTAGCCTAGACCGGGTTCAGTTCTAGCCTAGACCGGGTTCAGGTCTGCTCTAGACAGGGTGCAGTTCTGGACTAGAGCGGGTTCAGTTCTCGCCTAGACCGGGTTCAGGTCTCGACTAGACCGGGTTCAGTTCTTCTCTAGACCGGGTTCAGTTCTAGCCTAGACCGGGTTCAGTTCTGCTCTAGACCGGGTTCAGTTCTAGCCTAGACCGGGTTCAGTTCTGCTCTAGACCGGGTTCAGTTCTGCTCTAGACCGGGTTCAGTTCTAGCCTAGACCGGGTTCAGTTCTGCTCTAGACCGGGTTCAGTTCTAGCCTAGACCGGGTTCAGTTCTAGACTAGACCGCGGACATTTCTGCTATAGACCGGGTTCAGTTCTGCTCTAGACCGGGTTCAGTTCTGCTCTAGACCGGGTTCAGTTCTAGCCTAGACCGGGTTCAGTTCTAGCCTAGACCGGGTTCAGTTCTGCTCTAGACCGGGTTCAGTTCTAGCCTAGACCGGGTTCAGTTCTGCTCTAGACCGGGTTCAGTTCTGCTCTAGACTGGGTTCAGTTCTAGCCTAGACCGGGTTCAGTTCTGCTCTAGACCGGGTTCAGTTCTTCACTAGACCGGGTTCAGTTCTAGCCTAGACCGGGTTCAGTTCTAGCCTAGACCGGGTTTCAGTTCTGCTCTAGACCGGGTTCAGTTCTAGCCTAGACCGGGTTCAGTTCTGCTCTAGACCGGGTTCAGTTCTAGCCTAGACCGGGTTCAGTTCTGCTCTAGACCGGGTTCAGTTCTGCTCTAGACCGGGTTCAGTTCTGCTCTAGACCGGGTTCAGTTCTAGCCTAGACCGGGTTCAGTCTCTGCTCTAGACCGGGTTCAGTTCTGCTCTAGACCGGGTTCAGTTCTAGCCTAGACCGGGTTCAGTTCTAGCCTAGACCGAGTTCAGTTCTAGCCTAGACCGGGTTCAGTTCTGCTCTAGACCGGGTTCAGTTCTAGCCTAGACCGGGTTCAGTTCTGCTCTAGACCGGGTTCAGTTCTAGCCTAGACCGGGTTCAGTTCTGCACTAGACCGGGTTCAGTTCTGCACTAGACCGGGTTCAGTTCTAGCCTAGACCGGGTTCAGGTCTGCTCTAGACCGGGTTCAGTTCTGCTCTAGACTGGGTTCAGTTCTACCATAGACCGGGTTCAGTTCTTGTCTAGACCGGGTTCAGTTCTGCTCTAGACCGGGTTCAGTTCTAGCCTAGACCGGGTTCAGTTCTGCTCTAGACCGGGTTCAGTTCTGCTCTAGACCGGGTTCAGTTCTAGCCTAGACCGGGTTCAGTTCTAGCCTAGACCGGGTTCAGTTCTAGACTAGACCGGGTTCAGTTCTAGCCTAGACCGGGTTCAGTTCTGCTCTAGACCGGGTTCAGTTCTAGCCTAGACCGGGTTCAGTTCTGCTCTAGACCGGGTTCAGTTCTAGCCTAGACCGGGTTCAGTTCTGCTCTAGACCGGGTTCAGTTCTGCTCTAGACCGGGTTCAGTTCTGCTCTAGACCGGGTTCAGTTCTAGCCTAGACTGGGTTCAGTTCTGCTCTAGACCGGGTTCAGTTCTAGCCTAGACCGGGTTCAGTTCTGCACTAGACCGGGTTCAGATCTAGACTAGACCGGGTTCAGATCTGGTGTGGAGCGGGTTCAGTTCTAGTCTTGACCGGGTTGAGTTCTGCTCTAGACTGGGTTCAGTTCTGCCCTAGACCGGGTTCAGTTCTACCCTAGACCGGGTTCAGTTCTAGCCTAGACCGGGTTCAGTTCTGCTCTAGACCGGGTTCAGTTCTAGCCTAGACCGGGTTCAGTTCTGCTCTAGACCGGGTTCAGTTCTAGCCTAGACCGGTTACAGTTATACACTAGACAGGTATAAGTACTGCTCTAGACCGGGTTAAGGTCTAGCCTAGACCGGGTTCAGTTCTAGCCTAGACCGGGTTCAGTTCTGCTCTAGACCGGGTTCAGTTCTAGCCTAGACCGGGTTCAGTTCTGCTCTAGACCGGGTTCAGTTCTGCTCTAGACCGGGTTCAGTTCTAGCCTAGACCGGGTTCAGTTCTGCTCTAGACCGGGTTCAGTTCTAGCCTAGACCGGGTTCAGTTCTGCTCTAGACCGGGTTCAGTTCTGCTCTAGACCGGGTTCAGTTCTGCTCTAGACCGGGTTCAGTTCTAGCCTAGACCGGGTTCAGTTCTAGCCTAGACCGGGTTCAGTTCTAGCCTAGACCGGGTTCAGTTCTGCTCTAGACCGGGTTCAGTTCTAGCCTAGACCGGGTTCAGTTCTGCTCTAGACCGGGTTCAGTTCTGCTCTAGACCGGGTTCAGTTCTAGCCTAGACCGGGTTCAGTTCTAGCCTAGACCGGGTTCAGTTCTGCTCTAGACCGGGTTCAGTTCTGCTCTAGACCGGGTTCAGTTCTGCTCTAGACCGGGTTCAGTTCTAGTCTAGACCGGGTTCAGTTCTAGTCTAGACCGGGTTCAGTTCTAGTCTAGACCGGGTTCAGTTCTAGTCTAGACCAGGTTCAGTTCTAGTCTAGTCCGGGTTCAGTCCAGGTTCTGACCTGGTCACAGATAAGTTCCCATTTCTTGTCGTTGTCGTAGGATCGGAGCAGACGCACTTTGTCTGGAGGCAGGTTCATGGAGTTCTGAAACACAGAGGTGAAAGACCGGCTTAAGACAGTCTGGTTCTGGTTCTGGTTCTGGTTCTGGTTCTGGTTCTGGTTCTGGTTGGTACATGTGCAGTTCCATCAGTGCAAATGGAACAGTTGGACAGATGTGATTCTCATGTTATAACCTGCTGTTCTTACAAAAAATGGACCCGACCCAAACCGAACAGAGCAGAACATAGAGTTACACAGAGTTATAGAAGTGTCCTGTTTTACACTGAAATGTGCTGTGGGTTCGACTCCCCATATGTGTATCTCCTGTTTTACACTGAAATGTGCTGTGGGTTCGACTCCCCATATGTGTATCTCCTGTTTTACACTGAAATGTGCTGTGGGTTCGATTCCCCATATGTGTATCTCCTGTTTTACACTGAAATGTGCTGTGGGTTCGACTCCCCATATGTGTATCTCCTGTTTTACACTGAAATGTGCTGTGGGTTCGACTCCCCATATGTGTATCTCCTGTTTTACACTGAAATGTGCTGTGGGTTCGATTCCCCATATGTGTATCTCCTGTTTTACACTGAAATGTGCTGTGGGTTCGATTCCCCATATGTGTATCTCCTGTTTTACACTGAAATGTGCTGTGGGTTCGATTCCCCATATGTGTATCTCCTGTTTTACACTGAAATCTGAAGTGGGTTCGATTCCCCATATGTGTATCTCCTGTTTTACACTGAAATGTGCTGTGGGTTCGACTCCCCATATGTGTATCTCCTGTTTTACACTGAAATATGCTGTGGGTTCGATTCCCCATATGTGTATCTCCTGTTTTACACTGAAATGTGCTGTGGGTTCGATTCCCCATATGTGTATCTCCTGTTTTACACTGAAATGTGCTGCGGGTTCGATTCCCCATATGTGTATCTCCTGTTTTACACTGAAATGTGCTGTGGGTTCGATTCCCCATATGTGTATCTCCTGTTTTACACTGAAATGTGCTGTGGGTTCGATTCCCCATATGTGTATCTCCTGTTTTACACTGAAATGTGCTGCGGGTTCGATTCCCCATATGTGTATCTCCTGTTTTACACTGAAATGTGCTGCAGGTTCGATTCCCCATATGTGTATCTCCTGTTTTACACTGAAATGTGCTGAGGGTTCGATTCCCTCTCTACTCACCAGAGCGATGGAGAAACGTTCCTCGAGCTCGGCCGGATCGGGCATCGGCAGCTTCACCGGAGCAGCTCTGGACCTGATCACAGCCAACTGGCTCTCCATGCTCTCCGCGTTCCCCATGGCCTCCAAGACCCGCTGGAGTCCTGGTTCAGTCCTGGTTCAGTCCTGGTTCAGTCCTGGTTCAGTCCTGCTTCAGTCCTGCTTCAGTCCTGCTTCAGTCCTGGTTCAGTCCTGCTTCAGTCCTGCTTCAGTCCTGCTTCAGTCCTGCTTCAGTCCTGCTTCAGTCCTGGTTCAGTCCTGGTTCAGTCCTGGTTCAGTCCTGCTTCAGTCCTGCTTCAGTCCTGGTTCAGTCCTGGTTCAGTCCTGGTTCAGTCCTGCTTCAGTCCTGCTTCAGTCCTGCTTCAGTCCTGCTTCAGTTCTGGTTCAGTTCTGGTTCAGTCCTGGTCTCCCTGAAGCTCTTTCTGCTGAACACAAAAGTGAATCTAACACAGACTGGACCAGGTCTGGACTCTTCCCATCACACAGCTCAGTCCTGGACTAACCTGGACCAGTCCGGACTATCTCTGGACTAAACCTGGACTCTGGACTCTCTCTGGACTAAACCTAGACTCTGGACTCCCCCAGACCAGAGTCTGCCCCTCAGACTCTGGCACACATGTTAGCGGTGCCACAGACGGTAAGCCCCTGCCCTGTGCAGACAGGCTCTGTGGTTCTAGTCCCTCCAGACCGCAGGTGCAGGCACGTGCAGGTCTTTGTGCTCGGATCACGGATGTGTCTTGCTCATTAGCGCGTCTCCAGCTCCGCGCGCTGTAGCGGAGGAACACACCCACCAGCCCCCGACCCACAGCCCCGCGGAAGAGCCGCGGAAGAGCCGCGGAAGAGCCGCGGAAGAGCCGCGGAAGAGCCTCAGTGCTCCGGGGCTGTACTCCAGCGCTGCCCGGGCCTCACGCTCCTCATGCCCCGGTCACATGTGCCATCGGAGGGAGCGCGGAGCATCCCTGAGCCGCATCCGAAGAGGAGGCCCGACTGCGGCTCTTTGTCTCCGGCGCGGTGGCGCTTCGGTCCGGCCCGGGTCCGGCCCGGGTCCTGCGTGTGCAGCGGGTCGTGCTGGGAGAGTTCCCCGGGGTTGAGCGCCGGTCCCGCGGGTTTAGGGCTTCTCCAGAGCCGCTCTTTGTCTCGCTCCGGTCCGTCAGTGTGGATCAGGCTCCAGACAATGAGACAAGCCCCGCCCCCTGCGCGCGTGCACAGGAACACGCACGCGCACAGATGCACAGCGCGAGGCCGTGTGCGCGTGCGCCTCTGAGACACCCCAATGTCCCTCTGAGACCCCAATGTCCCTCTGAGACACTGAGACACCCCAATGTCCCTCTGAGACACTGAGACACCCCAATGTCCCTCTGAGACCCCAATGTCCCTCTGAGACACTGAGACACCCCAATGTCCCTCTGAGACACCCCCATCACCCTCTGAGACACCCCAATGTTCCTCTGAGACACCCCAATGTTCCTCTGAGACACCCCAATGTCCCTCTGAGACCCCAATGTCCCTCTGAGACACTGAGACACCCCAATGTCCCTCTGAGACCCCAATGTCCCTCTGAGACACTGAGACACCCCAATGTCCCTCTGAGACCCCAATGTCCCTCTGAGACACTGAGACACCCCAATGTCCCTCTGAGACACTGAGACACCCCAATGTCCCGCTGAGACACTGAGACACTCCAATGTCCCTCTGAGACACTGAGACACCCCAATGTCCCTCTGAGACACCCCAATGTCCCGCTGAGACACTGAGACACCCCAATGTCCCTCTGAGACACCCCAATGTCCCTCTGAGACACTGAGACACCCCAATGTCCCTCTGAGACACTGAGACACCCCAATGTCCCTCTGAGACCCCAATGTCCCTCTGAGACACTGAGACACCCCAATGTCCCTCTGAGACACTGAGACACCCCAATGTCACTCTGAGACACTGAGACACCCCAATGTCCCGCTGAGACACTGAGACACTCCAATGTCCCTCTGAGACACTGAGACACCCCAATGTCCCTCTGAGACACCCCAATGTCCCTCTGAGACACCCCAATGTTCCTCTGAGACACTGAGACACCCCAATGTCCCTCTGAGACACCCCAATGTCCTTCTGAGACACTGAGACACCCCTATGTCCCTCTGAGACACACCAATGTCCCGCTGAGACACTGAGACACCCCAATGTCCCTCTGAGACACTGAGACACCCCAATGTCCCGCTGAGACACTGAGACACCCCAATGTCCCTCTGAGACACTGAGACACCCCAATGTCCCTCTGAGACACTGAGACACCCCAATGTTCCTCTGAGACACCCTAATGTCCCTCTGAGACACCCCAATGTCCCTCTGAGACACCCCAATGTCCCTCTGAGACACTGAGACACCCCAATGTCCCTCTGAGACACTGAGACACCCCAATGTCCCGCTGAGACACTGAGACACCCCAATGTCACACTGAGACACTGAGACACCCCAATGACACACAGAGACACCCCAATGTCCCTCTGAGACACCCCAATGTTCCTCTGAGACACTGAGACACCCCAATGTCCCTCTGAGACACTGAGACACTCCAATGTCCCTCTGAGACACCCCAATGTCCCTCTGAGACACCCCAATGTTCCTCTGAGACACTGAGACACCCCAATGTCCCTCTGAGACACCCCAATGTCCCGCTGAGACACTGAGACACCCCAATGTCACTCTGAGACACTGAGACACCCCAATGTCCCGCTGAGACACTGAGACACTCCAATGTCCCTCTGAGACACTGAGACACCCCAATGTCCCTCTGAGACACTGAGACACCCCAATGTCCCTCTGAGACACCCTAATGTCCCTCTGAGACACCCCAATGTCCCTCTGAGACACTGAGACACCCCAATGTCCCTGACACAGGAGGGAGGGAATCTGACACAGGAGGGAGGGCATCTGACTCAGGAGGGAGGGCATCTGACGCAGGAGGGAGGGCATCTGACGCAGAAGGGAGGGCATCTGAGGCAGGAGGGAGGGCATCTGACACAGGAGGGAGGGCATCTGACACAGGAGGGAGGGCATCTGACACAGGAGGGAGGGCATCTGACACAGGAGGGAGGGCATTTGACGCAGGAGGGAGGGCATCTGACACAGGAGGGAGGGCATCTGACACAGGAGGGAGGGCATCTGACGCAGGAGGGAGGGCATCTGACACAGGAGGGAGGGCATCTGACACAGGAGGGAGGGCATCTGAGGCAGGAGGGAGGGCATCTGACGCAGGAGGGAGGGCATCTGACACAGGAGGGAGGGCATCTGAGGCAGGAGGGAGGGCATCTGACACAGGAGGGAGGGCATCTGATGCAGGAGGGAGGGCATCTGACACAGGAGGGAGGGCATCTGACACAGGAGGGAGGGCATCTGACACAGGAGGGAGGGCATCTGACACAGGAGGGAGGGCATCTGACGCAGGAGGGAGGGCATCTGACACAGGAGGGAGGGCATCTGACACAGGAGGGAGGGCATCTGACACAGGAGGGAGGGCATCTGAGGCAGGAGGGAGGGCATCTGAGGCAGGAGGGAGGGCATCTGACACAGGAGGGAGGGCATTTGACGCAGGAGGGAGGGCATCTGACACAGGAGGGAGGGCATCTGACACAGGAGGGAGGGCATCTGGAGGCAGGAGGGAGGGCATCTGACACAGGAGGGAGGGCATCTGACACAGGAGGGAGGGCATCTGAGGCAGGAGGGAGGGCATCTGACACAGGAGGGAGGGCATCTGGACACAGGAGGGAGGGCATCTGACACAGGAGGGAGGGCATCTGACGCAGGAGGGAGGGCATCTGACACAGGAGGGAGGAGGGCATCTGGACACAGGAGGGAGGGCATCTGACACAGGAGGGAGGGCATCTGACACAGGAGGGAGGGCATCTGACACAGGAGGGAGGGCATCTGACACAGGAGGGAGGGCATCTGAGGCAGGAGGGAGGGCATCTGAGGCAGGAGGGAGGGCATCTGACACAGGAGGGAGGGCATCTGACACAGGAGGGAGGGCATCTGACGCAGGATTAGACAGTGCCACCTGGTGGATGTGGAGGATTATGGACATGACCCTAATCTTGATTAAACTCTGGATTATAACACTGATCTGAAACTGAATCATACAGAAGCATTCATGACACAGCCTGATGCACAGAAACACTGACGCTGATCAGAAGAAGAAGAAGAAGAAGAAGAAGAAGAAGAAGAAGAATACTAATAATAATGATCATAAGAATACTACTACTACTACTACTACTACTACTAACAATAATAATAATAATAAATAAATAAAAAATAAAAATAAAAATAATAATAATAATAATAATAATAATAATAATAAAACTAAAAGAGTAACAGGCTGGGGGGTGCTGTCCATGGTCCTGAAGCACCTCACACCAGGAGGAGGAATGAGCAGACACGTGTGTAGTACTCTCATGTTTATTGTAGTATTGCAGTAGCAGTGTAGTAGTAGTAGTAGTAGTAGTAGCAGTAGCAGTGGTAGTAGTAGCAGTAGTAGCAGTAGTAGCAGTAGAAGTACTCGTCTCATTCCTCTTCGCCAGACGCCGCGTTGTCGATGACCTTCCGGATCCAGCGGCCCAGTCTGAACACGTGGGTGTAGAAGCCGTACTTCCCGTCACGGTCACAGCCTTCGCCCCACGACACGATGCCCATCTGATACCAGCGGTTCTCCAGAGGGTACTGCACAGAGTACTGCATAAGTACTGCACAGAGTACTGCATAAGTACTGCACAGAGTACTGCATAAGTACTGCACAGAGTACTGCATAAGTACTGCACAGAGTACTGCATAAGTACTGCACAGAGTACCGCATAAGTACTGCACAGAGTACCGCATAAGTACTGCACAGAGTACCGCATAAGTACTGCACAGAGTACCGCATAAGTACTGCACAGAGTACCGCATAAGTACTGCACAGAGTACTGCATAAGTACTGCACAGAGTACTGCATAAGTACTGCACAGAGTACTGCACAGAGTACTGCATAAGTACTGCACAGAGTACCGCATAAGTACTGCACAGAGTGCCGCATAAGTACTGCACAGAGTGCCGCATAAGTACTGCACAGAGTACCGCATAAGTACTGCACAGAGTACTGCATAAGTACTGCACAGAGTACTGCATAAGTACTGCACAGAGTACTGCATAAGTACTGCACAGAGTACTGCATAAGTACTGCACAGAGTACTGCATAAGTACTGCACAGAGTACTGCATAAGTACTGCACAGAGTACTGCATAAGTACTGCACAGAGTACTGCATAAGTACTGCACAGAGTACTGCATAAGTACTGCACAGAGTACCGCATAAGTACTGCACAGAGTGCCGCATAAGTACTGCACAGAGTACTGCATAAGTACTGCACAGAGTGCCGCATAAATACTGCACAGAGTACTGCATAAGTGCTGCACAGAGTACCGCATAAGTACTGCACAGAGTACTGCATAAGTACTGCATAAGCACTGCATAAGTACTACATAGTGCTGCATGCAGTACTGCACACAGTACTGCATAAGTACTGAACAGAGTACTGCATAAGTACTACATAAGTACTGCATAAGTACTACATAAGTAGTGCACGCAGTACTGAATAAGTACTGCATGCAGTACTGCACAGAGTACTGCACAGAGTACGGCACACAGTACTACACAGAGTGCTGCACAGAGTGCTGCACAGAGTACTACACAGAATACTACACAGAGTACTGCACAGAGTACTGCACAGAGTGCTGCACAGAGTACTACACAGAGTACTACACACAGTACTACACACAGTACTACACAGAGTACTGCACAGAGTACTACACAGAGTACTGCACAGAGTACTGCACAGAGTACTACACAGAATACTACACAGAGTACTACACAGAGTACTACACAGAGTACTGCACAGAGTACTGCACAGAGTAATACACAGAGTACTACACACCGTACTACACACAGTACTACACAGAATACTACACAGAGTACTACACACAGTACTACACGCAGTACTACACAGAGTACTGCACAGAGTACCACACAGTACTACACAGAGTACTGCACAGAGTATTACACAGAGTACTACACACAGTACTACACACAGTACTACACACAGTACTACACAGAATACTACACAGAGTACTACACAGAGTACTGCACAGAGTGCTACACAGAGTACTACACAGAGTACTGCACAGAGTACTACACAGAGTATTACACAGAGTACTACACACAGTACTACACACAGTACTACACAGAGTACTACACAGAGTACTACACAGAGTACTGCACAGAGTACTACACAGAGTACTGCACAGTACTACACAGAGTACTACACAGAGTACTACACAGAGTACTACACAGAGTACTGCACAGAGTACTACACAGAGTACTGCACAGAATACTACACAGAGTACTGCACAGAGTACTGCACAGAGTACTGCACAGAATACTACACAGAGTACTGCACAGAGTACTGCACAGAGTTCTGCACAGAGTACTACACAGAGTACTACACACAGTACTACACACAGTACTGCACAGAGTTCTGCACAGAGTACTACACAGAGTACTACACACAGTACTGCACAGAGTACTGCACAGAGTACTGCACAGAGTACTACACAGAATACTACACAGAGTACTACACAGAGTAATACAGACAGTACTGCACAGAGTACTGCACAGAGTACTACACAGAGTACTACACACAGTACTACACAGAGTACTACACACAGTACTACACAGAGTACTACACAGAGTACTACACAGAGTACTACACAGAGTACTGCACAGAGTACTACACAGAGTACTGCACAGAGTACTACACAGAGTACTACACAGAGTACTACACAGAGTACTACACAGAGTACTGCACAGAGTACTACACAGAGTACTGCACAGAGTACTACACAGAGTACTACACAGAGTACTACACAGAGTACTACACAGAGTACTACACAGAGTACTACACAGAGTACTGCACACAGTACTACACAGAGTACTACACAGAGTACTGCACACAGTACTGCACAGAGTACTACACAGAGTACTGCACAGAGTACTACACAGAGTACTACACAGAGTACTACACAGAGTACTACACAGAGTACTGCACATAGTACAACACAGAGTACTACACAGAGTACTGCACACAGTACTACACAGAATACTTCACAGAGTACTACACAGAGTACTGCACAGAGTACTACACAGAGTACTGCACAGAGTACTACACAGAGTACTGCACAGAGTACTGCACAGAGTACTACACAGAGTACTACACAGAGTACTACACAGAGTACTACACAGAGTACTACACAGAGTACTACACAGAGTACTGCATATGTGGCCACAGTCATCAGTCTGATCTCCCTCAGGTCTCAGACCCTCAGGTTCTGCTCAGTATTTGGATGGAGACAGTGGAAACACCAGGGGCCACAGTGGGGCCAGGGATAAAAACTGTTGTTGTGTCCTTAGGCAAGACACTTCACCCACACTGCCCAGTATGAAAGTGGTGTGTGTGAGTGGTGGTGGTGCCGATGGTGCAGATTGGAGCCTCACTTCCCTCAGTCTGCCCCAGGGCAGCTGTGGCTACAATAGTAGTTTACACCACCGGGTGTGGAGTGAGTGAAGCTGTAAAGAGTCTGTGAGGGTCCTGAAACGCGCTGTATAAAACTGATGCTTTATTATTATTATTATAAGTACTTGAATATAAAAGTGGGTGAAGTGTTTCCTGCGTGAGGCTCTGACCTTCATGGTGAAGGGACCTCCACTGTCGCCCTCACAGGCGTCACCGCGCTCACTGTCCTCCGGCTGAAACCCTGCAACAAGACCGGGTTTAGTCCTGGTTTAGACCTGGTCTAGTCCTGTTATAGTCCTGCTTTAGTCCTGTTTTAGTCCTGGTCCTGGTCCTGACCTGCACAGAACATGTTGTCTGTGATCCGGACCGAGGTGGAGGCTCTGCAGATGTTCTGGTCCACGATGGGGAGGTGGATCTGCTGCAGAACCGTGGGGAGGCTCCGCGCCGCCGGGTTCCACGTCTCCTTCAGGTTCCCCCAACCCGTCACTCTGCCCTTATACCCCTCCGACATGAGCCTGAGGAGAGAGGAGGTGTGAGGAGGAGGAGGAGAACCCGTCACTCTGCCCTTATACCCCTCCCACATGAGCCTGAGGAGAGAGGAGGCGTGAGGAGGAGGAGGAGGAGAACCCGTCACTCTGCCCTTATACCCCTCCCACATGAGCCTGAGGAGAGAGGAGGTGTGAGGAGGAGGAGGAGAACCCGTCACTCTGCCCTTATACCCCTCCCACATGAGCCTGAGGAGAGAGGAGGTGTGAGGAGGAGGAGGAGAACCCGTCACTCTGCCCTTATACCCCTCCCACATGAGCCTGAGGAGAGAGGAGGTGTGAGGAGGAGGAGGAGAACCCGTCACTCTGCCCTTATACCCCTCCGACATGAGCCTGAGGAGAGAGGAGGTGTGAGGAGGAGGAGGAGAACCCGTCACTCTGCCCTTATACCCCTCCCACATGAGCCTGAGGAGAGAGGAGGCGTGAGGAGGAGGAGGAGAACCCGTCACTCTGCCCTTATACCCCTCCCACATGAGCCTGAGGAGAGAGGAGGTGTGAGGAGGAGGAGGAGAACCCGTCACTCTGCCCTTATACCCCTCCGACATGAGCCTGAGGAGAGAGGAGGTGTGAGGAGGAGGAGGAGAACCCGTCACTCTGCCCTTATACCCCTCCGACATGAGCCTGAGGAGAGAGGAGGTGTGAGGAGGAGGAGGAGAACCCGTCACTCTGCCCTTATACCCCTCCGACATGAGCCTGAGGAGAGAGGAGGTGTGAGGAGGAGGAGGAGAACCCGTCACTCTGCCCTTATACCCCTCCCACATGAGCCTGAGGAGAGAGGAGGCGTGAGGAGGAGGAGGAGAACCCGTCACTCTGCCCTTATACCCCTCCGACATGAGCCTGAGGAGAGCGGAGGCGTGAGGAGGAGGAGGAGAACCCGTCACTCTGCCCTTATACCCCTCCGACATGAGCCTGAGGGAGAGAGGAGGCGTGAGGAGGAGGAGGAGAACCCGTCACTCTGCCCTTATACCCCTCCCACATGAGCCTGAGGAGAGAGGAGGTGTGAGGAGGAGGAGGAGAACCCGTCACTCTGCCCTTATACCCCTCCCACATGAGCCTGAGGAGAGAGGAGGTGTGAGGAGGAGGAGGAGAACCCGTCACTCTGCCCTTATACCCCTCCCACATGAGCCTGAGGAGAGAGGAGGTGTGAGGAGGAGGAGAACCCGTCACTCTGCCCTTATACCCCTCCCACATGAGCCTGAGGAGAGAGGAGGTGTGAGGAGGAGGAGAACCCGTCACTCTGCCCTTATACCCCTCCCACATGAGCCTGAGGAGAGACGAGGCTGGGTCCTGGTCCTGGTCTCAGTCCCGGTCTGGTCTCAGTCCCGGTCTGGTCTCAGGTCTGGACTCGCGCTCGGGCCACGGCCTTGCTGGGCAGGCACACAGGGTGGATGTTGTCGGTCTGGTCTCAGTCCTGGTCTGGTCTCAGTCCCGGTCTCAGTCCCGGTCTGGTCTCAGTCCCGGTCTGGTCTCAGTCTCAGTCCCGGTCCCGGTCTGGTCTCAGGTCTGGACTCAGGCTCGGGCCACGGCCTTGCTGGGCAGGCACACAGGGTGGATGTTGTCGGTCTGGTCTCAGTCCTGGTCTGGTCTCAGTCCCGGTCTCAGTCCCGGTCTGGTCTCAGTCCCGGTCTGGTCTCAGTCTCAGTCCCGGTCCCGGTCTGGTCTCAGGTCTGGACTCAGGCTCGGGCCACGGCCTTGCTGGGCAGGCACACAGGGTGGATGTTGTCGGTCTAGTCTCAGTCCTGGTCTGGTCTCAGTCCTGGTCTGGTCTCAGTCCTGGTCTGGTCTCAGTCCCGGTCTCAGTCCCGGTCTGGTCTCAGTCCCGGTCCCGGTCTGGTCTCAGGTCTGGACTCGCGCTCGGGCCACGGCCCTTCTGCGCAGGCACACAGGGTGCATGTTCTCTGTCTGGTCTCAGTCCCGGTCTGGTCTCAGTCCCGGTCTGGTCTCAGTCCCGGTCCCGGTCTGGTCTCAGGTCTGGACTCACGCTTGGGCCACGGCCTTGCTGGGCAGGCACACAGGGTGGATGTTGTCGGTCTGGTCTCAGTCCCGGTCCCGGTCTGGTCTCAGGTCTGGACTCAGGCTCGGGCCACGGCCTTGCTGGGCAGGCACACAGGGTGGATGTTGTCGGTCTGGTCTCAGTCGGTCTGGTCTCAGTCCCGGTCTGGTCTCAGTCCCGGTCTGGTCTCAGTCCCGGTCTGGTCTCAGTCCCGGTCTGGTCTCAGTCCCGGTCTGGTCTCAGGTCTGGACTCACGCTCGGGCCACGGCCTTGCTGGGCAGGCACACAGGGTGGATGTTGTCGGAGAAGGTGATCGGTCTCTTCAGGTGGAGCAGGGCGATGTCTCGGTTCAGATTTTCTTTCCAGTTGTATTTGGGATGAACGATGATGTTGTCGATGGCGACGATGCGCTCAACCCCACGCTCGAACCTGAAAGACCGGGTTAGACCGGGTTAGACCGGGTGAGACCGGGTGAGACCGGGTTAGACCGGGTTAGACCGAGTTAGACTGGGTTAGACCGGGTGAGACCGGGTTAGACCGAGTGAGACCGGGTGAGACAGAGTTAGACCGGGTGAGACAGAGTTAGACCGAGTTTAGACCGTGTTTAGACCGGGTTAGACCGGGTGAGACCGGGTTAGACCGGGTGAGACCGGGTGAGACCGGGTTATCCCGGGTGATCCCGGGTTAGCCCGGGTTAGACAGAGTTTAGATCAGGTTAGAACGAGTTAGACTGGGTAAGACCGGGTTAGACCGGGTTAGACCGAGTTAGACCGAGTTTAGACCGGGTTAGAACGAGTTAGACCGGGTTAGACCGAGTTAGACCGAGTTTAGACTGGGTTAGAACGAGTTAGACCGGGTTAGACCGGGTTTAGACCGGGTGAGACCGGGTGAGACCGGGTGAGACCGGGTGAGACCGGGCTGGACTGGGTTAGACAGAGTTAGACCGAGTTTAGACCGCGTTAGACTGGGTTCGACCGATTTTAGACCGAGTTAGACTGGGTTAGACCGGGTGAGACTGGTTTAGACAGGGTTAGACAGGGTTAGACCGGGTTAGACCGAGTTAGACCGGGTTAGACCGGTTTAGACTGGGTAAGACCGGGTTAGACCAGGTTTAGACCGGGTTAGACCGGGTTTAGACCGGTTAGACCGGGTTAGACCGGGTTAGACCGGGTTTAGACCGGGTTAGACCAGGTTTGACCGGGGTTAGACCGGGTTAGACCGGTTTAGACCGGGTTAGACCGGGTTAGACCGGGGTTAGACCGGGTTTAGACCGGGTTAGACCAGGTTTGACCGGGGTTAGACCGGGTTAGACCGGGTTAGACCGGTTTAGACCGGGTTAGACCGGGTTAGACCGGGGTTAGACGACCGGGTTTAGACCGGGTTAGACCAGGCTTTGACCGGGGTTAGACCGGGTTAGACCGGGTTAAACCGGTTTAGACCGGGTTAGACCGGGTTAGACCGGGTTTAAACCGGGTTAGACCGGGTTTAGACCGGGTTAGATCAGGTGTGACCGGGGTTAGACCGGGTTAGACCGGGGTTAGACCGGGTTAGACTGGGTTAGACCAGGTGTGACCAGGTTTAGACCGGTTTAGACCGGGGTTAGACCGGGTTAGACCGGGTTAGACCAGTCCCGGTCCCGGTCCTGGACTCACTTGGCGCGGTTGTGCTTGCCCAGCCGCACCAGCAGGTCGTCGATGGTGAAGTTCTTGTTCCAGGGCGGGTAGAGGATGCAGTGAGCGGCCGTCAGGATCCACTGGTCACTGATGAGACTCGCCCCACACAGGAGCTCCTGAGGACTGCGCTTGTACAGCATCACCTGCCTGTGGGCGGGGGCACACCTGTCACACACCTGTAATACACCTGTAACGCACCTGTAACACACCTGTATACACCTGTAATACACCTGTATACACCTGTCACACACCTGTAATACACCTGTAACGCACCTGTAACACACCTGTATACACCTGTAATACACCTGTATACACCTGTAACACACCTGTAATACACCTGTAACACACCTGTAATACACCTGTATACACCTGTAATACACCTGTAATACACCTGTATACACCTGTATACACCTGTCACACACCTGTAATACACCTGTAACGCACCTGTAACACACCTGTATACACCTGTAATACACCTGTAACACACCTGTATACACCTGTAATACACCTGTATACACCTGTAACACACCTGTAACACACCTGTATACACCTGTAATACACCTGTCACACACCTGTAATACACCTGTAACGCACCTGTAACACACCTGTATACACCTGTAATACACCTGTAACACACCTGTATACACCTGTAATACACCTGTATACACCTGTAACACACCTGTAATATACCTGTAACACACGTGTAACACACCTGTAATATACCTGTAACACACCTGTAATACACCTGTAATATACCTGTAACACACCTGTATACACCTGTAACACACCTGTAACACACCTGTATACACCTGTATACACCTGTAACACACCTGTAACGCACCTGTAACACACCTGTAATACACCTGTATACACCTGTATACACCTGTAACACACCTGTAATACACCTGTATACAGATGTATACACCTGTAACACACCTGTAACACACGTGTAACACACGTGTATACACCTGTAACACACCTGTATACACCTGTATACAGATGTATACACCTGTAACACACCTGTAATATACCTGTAACACACGTGTAACACACCTGTAATATACCTGTAACACACCTGTAATACACCTGTAATATACCTGTAACACACCTGTATACACCTGTAACACACCTGTATACACCTGTAACACACCTGTAATACACCTGTATACACCTGTAACACACGTGTAACACACCTGTAATATACCTGTAACACACCTGTAACACACCTGTCACACACCTGTCACACACCTGTCACACACCTGTAACACACCTGTAACACACCTGTATACACCTGTAATACACCTGTAATACACCTGTCACACACCTGTAATACACCTCTATACACCTGTAACACACCTGTACACACCTGTACACACCTGTAACACACCTCTATACACCTGTATACACCTGAATACACCTGTTACACACCTGAATACACCTGTAACACACCTGTAACACACCTGTGTACACCTGTAACACACCTGTAATACACCTGAATACACCTGTAACACACCTGTATACACCTGTAATACACCTGTAATGCACCTGTAATACACCTCTATACACCTGTAACACACCTGTATACACCTGTAACACGCCTGTAACACACCTGTAATACACCTCTATACACGCATGCAATACACCTGTATACACCTGTAACACACCTGTATACACCTGTAACACACCTGTAACACACCTGTAATACACCTCTATACACGTGTAATACACCTGTAATACACCTGTAATACACCTCTATACACGTGCAATACACCTGTATACACCTGTAACACACCTGTAACACACCTCTATACATCTGTAATACACCTGTCACACACCTGCCATACCTGTAACACACCTGTAACACACCTGTAATACACCTGTAACACACCTGTCACCTCTGTATACACCTGTAACACACCTGTCACATACCTGTAAGACACCTGTAACACACCTGTCACACACCTGTCACACACCTGTAATACACCTGTCACACACCTGTAATACACCTGTACACACCTGTAATACACCTGTCACATACCTGTAACACACCTGTAACACACCTGTAACACACCTGTCACACACCTGTAACACACCTGTCACACACCTGTAACACACCTGTCACACACCTGTCACACACCTGTAACACACCTGTAACACACCTGTAACGTACCTATAACACACCTGTAACACACCTGTAACACACCTGTAATGCACCTGTCACGCACCTGTAACGCACCTGTAACACACCTGTCACGCACCTGTCACTCACCTGTAACACACCTGTCACACACCTGTAATACACCTGTAACACACCTGTAACACACCTGTAACACACCTGTCACACACCTGTCACACACCTGTATACACCTGTAACACACCTGTATACACCTGTAACACACCTGTCACAATAACCACCTGTAACACACCTGTAACACACCTGTAATACACCTGTATACACCTGTAACACACCTGTAACACACCTCTATACATCTGTAATACACCTGTCACACACCTGTCACACACCTGTAATACACCTGTCACACACCTGTAACACACCTGTAATACACCTGTAACACACCTGTAATACACCTGTAACACACCTGTAATACACCTGTCACACACCTGTACACACCTGTAACACACACCTGTCACACACCTGTCACACACCTGTATACACCTGTCACACACCTGTCACACACCTGTCACACACCTGTCACACACCTGTCACACACCTGTATACACCTGTAACACACCTGTATACACCTGTAACACACCTGTATACACCTGTAACACACCTGTAACACACCTGTATACACCTGTATCACACCTGTCACACACCTGTCACACACCTGTCACACACCTGTAACACACCTGTAACACACCTGTAATACACCTGTCACATACCTGTAACACATCTGTCACACACCTGTAACACACCTGTAACACACCTGTAACACACCTGTAACACACCTGTAACACATCTGTCACACACCTGTAACACACCTGTCACACACCTGTACACACACCTGTAACACACCTGTAATACACCTATAATACACCTGCAACACACCGTTTATTATGGAACATATTTGGTTACCATGGCGCTGAGGTGTTTATTATGGGACATATTTGGTTACCATGGAGCTGAGGTGTTTATTA
>CM060675.1:476432-484925 GCA_030686955.1 Odontamblyopus rebecca
ACTACACCAGGAATAAACCAGGACTACACCAGGAATAAACCAGGACTAAAACCAGATTAAACCAGGAATAAACCAGGACTAATCCATGACTAAACCACGACTAAACCAGGACTAAACCAGGACTAAACCAGGACTAAACCAGGACTAAACCAGGACTAAAACTGGACTAAACCAGGACTAAACCAGGAATAAAACAGGACTAAAACTGGAATAAACCAGGACTAAAACCAGATTAAACCAGGACTAAACCAGGACAAAACCAGGACTAAACCAGGACTAAACCAGGACTACACCAGGAATAAACCAGGACGAAAACAGGACGAAAACAGGACTAAAGCAGGACTAAAACAGTACTAAAACAGGACGAAAACAGGGCAAAACCATGACTAAAACAGGACTAAACCAGGACTAAACCAGGACTAAACCAGGACTAAACCAGGAAGAAAACTGGACTAAACCAGGAATAAACCAGGACTAAAACAGGACTTAAACCAGGACGAAAACAGGACGAAAACAGGACTAAAGCAGGACTAAACCAGGACTGAACCAGGACTAAAACTGGACTAAGACTGGACTAAACCAGGACTGAACCAGGACTAAAACTGGACTAAAACAGGACTAAACCAGGACTGAACCAGGACTAAACCAGGACTGAACCAGGACTAAAGCAGGATTAAACCTGGTCTAAACCAGGACTAAAACTGGACTAAACCAGGACTAAAACTGGACTGAAACAGGGCTAAAACTGGACTAAACCAGGACTAAACCAGTACTAAACCTGGACTAAACCAGGACTAAACCAAGACTAAAACCAGATTAAACCAGGACTAAACCAGGACTAAACCAGGACTAAACCAGGACTAAACCAGGTCTAAACCAGGACTAAAACCAGATCTAAACCAGGACTAAACCAGGACGAAACCAGGACAAAAGCAGGACTAAACCAGGACTAAACCAGGACTAAACCAAGACAAAACCAGGACTAAAACTGGAATAAACCAGGACTAAAACTGGACTAAACCAAAACTAAACCAGGACTAAACCAGGACTAAACCAGGACTAAACCAAAACTAAACCAGGACTAAACCAGGACTAAACCAGGACTAAACCAGGACTAAACCAGGACTAAACCAAAACTAAACCAGGACTAAACCAGGACTAAACCAGGACTAAACCAGGACTAAACCAGGACTAAACCAGGACTAAACCAGGAATAAACCAGGACTAATCAAGGACAAAACCAGGACTAAAACCAGATTAAACCAGTAATAATCCAGGAATAAACCAGGACTAAACCAGGACTAAACCAGGACTAAACTAGGACTAAACCAGGACTAAACCAGGACTAAAACTGGACTAAACCAGGACTAAAAACCAGATTAAACCAGGAATAAACTAGGACTAAACCAGGACTAAACTAGGACTAAACTAGGACTAAACCAGGACTAAAACTGGACTAAACCAGGACTAAAACTGGACTAAAACTGGACTAAAACTGGACTAAACCAGGACTAAACCAGGACTAAACCAGGACTAAACCAGGACTAAACCAGGAAATAAACCAGGACTAAACCAGGACTAAAACTGGACTACACCAGGACTAAACCAGGACTGAACCAGGAATAAACCAGGACTAAACCAGGACTAAAACTGGAATAAACCAGGACTAAAACTGGACTAAAACTGGACTAAACCAGGACTAAAAACTGAACTAAAACTGGACTAAAACTGGACTAAAATAGGACTAAACCAGGACTAAACTAGGATTAAAACAGGACTAAATCAGGACTAAACCAGGACTAAACCCAAACTAAACCAACACTAAACTAGGATTAAAACATGACTAAACCCAAATTAAACCAGCACTAAACTAGGATTAAACCAGGACTAAACCAGGATTAAACCAGGACTAAACAAGGACTAAACCAGGACTAAAACAGGACTAAACCAGGACTAAAACCAGATTAAACCAGGAATAAACCAGGACTAAACCAGGACAAAACCAGGACTAAAACAGGACTAAACCAGGACTAAAACCAGATTAAACCAGGACTAAACCAGGACTAAACCAGGACTAAACCAGGACTAAACCAGGACTAAAACAGGACTAAAACAAGACTAAATCAGGACTAATATAGGACTAAAACAAGACTAAACCAGGACTAAACCAGGACTAAACCAGGACTAAACCAGGACTAAACCAGGAATAAACCAGAGACTAAACCAGGACTAAAACTGGACTACACCAGGACTAAAACAGCACTAAACCAGTAATAAACCAGGACTAAACCAGGACTAAAACTGGACTAAAGCTGGACTAAAACAGGACTAAAACTGGGACTAAACCAGGACTAAACCAGGACTAAACAGGACTAAAACAGGACTAAAACTGGACTAAAGCAGGACTAAACCAGGACTAAAACCAGGGACTAAAGCAGGACTAAACCAGGACTAAACCAGGACTAAACCAGGTCTAAACAAGGACTAAACCAGGACTAAAACCAGATTAAACCAGGACTAAACTAGGACGAAACCAGGACTAAACCAGGACTAAACCAGGACTAAACCAGGACTAAACCAAGACTAAACCAGGACTAAAACTGGAATAAACCAGGACTAAAACTGGACTAAAACTGGACTAAAACAGGACTAAACCAGGACTAAACCAGGACTAAACCAGGACTAAACCAAAACTAAACCAGGACTAAACCAGGACTAAACCAGGACCAAACTAAGACTAAACCAAGACTAAACCAGGACTAAACCAGAGCTAAACCAGGATTAAACCAGGACTAAACCACGACTAAACCAGGACTAAACCAGAAATAAACCAGGACTAAACCAAGACTAAACCAGGACTAAAACTGGAATAAACCAGGACTAAAACCAGATTAAACCAGGACTAAACCAGGACTAAACCAGGACTAAACCAGGACTAAACCAGGACTAAACCAGGACTAAACCAGGATTACACAAGGACTAAACCAGGACTAAACCAGGACTAAACCAGGACTAAACCAAGACTAAACTAGGACTAATCAAGGACTAAACCAGGACTAAACCAGAGACTAAACCAGGAATAAACCAGGACTAAAACAGGACTAAAACTGGAATAAACCAGGACTAAACCTGGACTTAAACTGGACTAAACCTGGACTAAACCAGAACTAAACCTGGACTAAACCTGGACTAAACCTGGACTAAAACAGGACTAAACCAGGACTAAACCAGGACTAAACCAGGACTAAACCAGGACTAAACCAGGACTAAACCAGGACTAAACCAGGTCTAAACAAGGACTAAACCAGGACTAAAACCAGATTAAACCAGGACTAAACCAGGACTAAACCAGGACAAAACCAGGACTAAACCAGGACTAAACCAGGACTAAACCAGGACTAAACCAAGACTAAACCAGGACTAAAACTGGAATAAACCAGGACTAAAACTGGACTAAAACTGGAATAAACCAGGACTAAACCAGGACTAAACCAGTACTAAACCAAAACGACACCAGGACTAAACCAGGACTAAACCACCACTAAACCAGGTCTAAACAAGCACTAAACCACGACTAAACCCAGATTAAACCAGGACTAAACCAGGACTAAACCAAGACAAAACCAGGACTAAAACAGGACTAAACCAGGACTAAACCAGGACTAAAACATGACTAAACCACGACTAAAACATGACTAAACTAGGACTAAACTAGAACTAAAACGGGACTAAACCACGACTAAACCACGACTAAACTAGGACTAAACCAGGATTAAACCAAGACTAAAACAGGCTAAAACAGGACTAAACCAGGACTAAACCAGGACTAAACTAGGACTAAAACAGGACTAAACCAGGACTAAAACAGGACTAAAACAGGACTAAACCAAGACTAAACCAGGACTAAACCAAGACTAAACCAGAACTTAATCAGGACTAAACCAGGACTAAACCACGACTAAAACTGGACTAAACCAGGTCTAAACCAGGTCTAAAACCAGACTAAACCAGGACTAAAACCAGACTAAACTGGGACTAAACCAGGACTAAACCAGGACTAAAACCAGACTAAATCGGGACTAAACCAGGACTAAATGAAGACTAAACCAGGACTAAACGAAGACTAAACCAGGACTAAACCAGGACTAAACCAGGACTAAACCAGGACTAAACGAAGACTAAACCAGGACTAAAGTAGGACTAAACCAGGACTAAACCAGGACTAAACCAGGACTAAACTAGGACTAAACCAGGACTAAACCAGGACTAAACCAGCACTAAACTAGGACTAAACCAGGACTAAACCAAAACTAAACCAGGACTAAACCAGGACTGAACCAGGACTAAAACAGGACTAAACCAGGACTAAACCAGGACTAAACCAGGTCTAAACCAGCACTAAACTAGGACTAAACCAGGACTAAACCAGGACTAAAACCAGACTAAACTAGGACTAAACTAGGACTAAACCAGGACTAAACCAGGACTAAACCACGACTAAACCAGGACTAAAACTGGACTAAACCAGGACTAAACCAGGACTAAACCACGACTAAAACTGGACTAAACCAGGACTAAAACCAGACTAAACTAGGACTAAACGAGGACTAAACCAGGACTAAACCAGGACTAAACCAGGACTAAACCAGGACTAAAACTGGAATAAACCAGGATTAAAACTGGACTAAAACTGGACTAAAACTGGACTAAACCAGGACTAAACCAGGACTAAACCAGGACTAAACCAAAACTAAACCAGGACTAAACCAGGACTAAACCAGGACTAAAACCAGATTAAACCAGGACTAAACCAGGACTAAACCAGGACAAAACCAGGACTAAAACAGGACTAAACCAGGACTAAACCAGGACTAAAGATCTACTCACTGTTGTGCCTTGTTTTGTGTCGTGTTTTTTTTCAAACACTTCTCTGGCTTCTTCATGGTCACAGATTTCCTCCAGACACTCCCTCTCCAGGTTTCCTACAACAAGACGAGACCAGGACTAAACCAGGACTAAACCAGGACTAAACCAGGACTAAACCAGGACTAAACCAGGACTAAACCAGGACTAGACCATGACTAAACCAGGACTAAACCAGGACTAGACCAGGACCAGACCAGGACTAAACCAGGACCAGACCAGGACTAAACCTGGACTAAACCAGGACTAAACCAGGACTAAACCAGGACTAAACCAGGACTAAACCAGGACTAAACCAGGACTAGACCAGGACTAGACCAGGACTAGACCAGGACCAGACCAGGACTAAACCTGGACTAAACCAGGACTAGACCAGGACTAAACCAGGACTAGACCAGGACCAGACCAGGACTAAACCTGGACTAAACCAGAGAATAGACCAGGACTACACCAGGACTAGACCAGGACTAAACCAGGACTAAACCAGGACTAAACCAGGACTAGACCAGGACTAGACCAGGACTAGACCAGGACTAGACCAGGACTAGACCTGGACTAGACCAGGACTAAACCTGGACTAGACCAGGACTAGACCTGGACTAGACCAGGACTAAACCTGGACTAGACCAGGACTAGACCAGAACTAGACCTGGACTAAGAGCAGAGCAGCTCTCACAGGAAGTGAGCTGCTCTGGATCCCAGAGTCGTACTGGTCATCAGTATCAGTATTGGTATCTGTATCGGTATCAGTATCGGTATCGGTGGATCTCTGGACCTGTCAGTCTGAACAGAGGCGTGTGATTGGTGGGTTTGTACCTGCCTTCAGCTCCTCAAACAGCTGATTGGCTCTTTTGTTCCGCTGCAGCACCTGCGCCGCCTGCTGGTTCCCCAGGAACACTGCACCAAAGAGAAAACACACAACAAACTGGAACTGATGTACACCACAGCCCACCTGATGACATCACCAGGTGTAACAGCGACGTACACCAGAGCCCACCTGATGACATCACCAGGTGTAACAGCGACGTACACCACAGCCCACCTGATGACATCACCAGGTGTAACAGCGACGTACACCAGAGCCCACCTGATGACATCACCAGGTGTAACAGCGACGTACACCACAGCCCACCTGATGACATCACCAGGTGTAACAGCGACGTACACCACAGCCCACCTGATGACATCACCAGGTGTAACAGCGGCAGTACACCACAGCCCACCTGATGACATCACCAGGTGTAACAGCGGCGTACACCAGATCCCACCTGATGACATCACCAGGTGTAACAGCGACGTACACCACAGCCCACCTGATGACATCACCAGGTGTAACAGCGACGTACACCACAGCCCACCTGATGACATCACCAGGTGTAACAGCGACGTACACCACAGCCCACCTGATGACATCACCAGGTGTAACAGCGACGTACACCACAGCCCACCTGATGACATCACCAGGTGTAACAGCGACGTACACCACAGCCCACCTGATGACATCACCAGGTGTAACAGCGACGTACACCACAGCCCACCTGATGACATCACCAGGTGTAACAGCGACGTACACCACAGCCCACCTGATGACATCACCAGGTGTAACAGCGGCGTACACCACAGCCCAACTGATGACATCACCAGGTGTAACAGCGACGTACACCACAGCCCACCTGATGACATCACCAGGTGTAACAGCGACGTACACCAGAGCCCACCTGATGACATCACCAGGTGTAACAGCGACGTACACCAGAGCCCACCTGATGACATCACCAGGTGTAACAGCCACGTACACCACAGCCCACCTGATGACATCACCAGGTGTAACAGCAACGTACACCACAGCCCACATGATGACATCACCAGGTGTAACAGCGGCACGTACACCACAGCCCACCTGATGACATCACCAGGTGTAACAGCGACGTACACCACAGCCCACCTGATGACATCACCAGGTGTAACAGCGACGTACACCACAGCCCACCTGATGACATCACCAGGTGTAACAGCGACGTACACCAGAGCCCACCTGATGACATCACCAGGTGTAACAGCGACGTACACCAGAGCCCACCTGATGACATCACCAGGTGTAACAGCCACGTACACCACAGCCCACCTGATGACATCACCAGGTGTAACAGCGACGTACACCAGAGCCCACCTGATGACATCACCAGGTGTAACAGCGACGAACCCCACAGCCCACCTGATGACATCACCAGGTGTAACAGCGACGTACACCACAGCCCACCTGATGACATCACCAGACTAAACCAGGTCTAAACCAGGTCTAAACCAGGACTGAACCAGAACTCAACCAGGACTGAACCAGGTCTAAACCAGGACTAAACCAGGTCTAAACCAGGACTGAACCAGGACTGAACCAGAACTAAACCAGGACAAAACCAGGACTGAACCAGGACTGAACCAGAACTAAACCAGGACTAAACCAGGTCTAAACCAGGTCTAAACCAGGACTAAACCAGGTCTAAACCAGGACTAAACCAGGACTAAACCAGGTCTAAACCAGGACTAAACCAGGACTAGACCAGGACAAAACCAGGTCTAAACCAGGTCTAAACCAGGTCTAAACCAGAACTAAACCAGGTCTAAACTAGAACTAAACTAGGTCTAAACCTAGACTAAAACAGGTCTAAACCAGGTCTAAACCAGGACTAAACCAAGTCTAAGCCAGGACTAAACCAGATCTAAACCAGAACTGAGAAAGGTCTAAACCAGAACTAGACCAGGACTAAACCAGGACTAAGCCAGGTCTAAAGCAGGTCTAAAGCAGGTCTAAACCAGGTCTAAAACCAGGACTAAACCAGGACTAAACCAGGACTAAACCAGGACTAAACCAGGACTAAACCAGGACTAAACCAGGACTAAACCAGGACTGAACTAAAGCAGCTGAATCAGATTAAATAATGAATAATAATGATATTTTTGTACCATCGTGTGCAGAGCAGCAGCTGAGTCAATGAGCAGGAAAATGAGAGTTTTCATGGTCCTGGTCCAAATCCGGCTCTGGGATGTTCTAAACCGAGACTCAAACCGGATCTAAACCGGGACTAGAGCAGGTCTGGCCCGGGTCTGAGTCTGGACCAGGGGCAAAGGCTGTCCATTATTTGTTTAAGTGACGTTTTCATCGTTTACTCTTGACTCTCCAAAGTTTAGGCTGAAATTTGCAAAGTCGGCCTAAAAAAAGAGTTTATAACAGTTAGATAAATATAACAGAAACGTTTGAGAACAGGAAGAGTGACTGGAAAAAGAGCGGAGCAAAATCACCAAATAAAATACAATAAAAATATGTACATATACACATATAACAGATATATATGTATACATATTTCGTTTACATATAGTAGTACATATTTAGGTTTATTTCTAGACACAAATAACACGTGTCCTGTGAAAATAACTCTTTAAACTAAACACTTTTATTATTTCTTTACTGTCATCGCTGTAAAATGGCGCCATCTCGTGGGTCTCGATTCGAACTGCGTCAAACGTTTTTTTCTTCTTTTTTTCTTTTCCGGTTAAACTTTGGACACTAAATTT
>CM060675.1:485025-517525 GCA_030686955.1 Odontamblyopus rebecca
TGCACGACTCACAGCTGCACGACTCACAGCTGCACGATTCACAGCTGCACGACTCACACCTGCACGACTCACAGCTGCACGAGTCACACGACTCACAGCTGCACGACTCACAGCTGCACGACTCACACCTGCACGACTCACAGCTGCACGACTCACAGCTGCACGACTCACACCTGCACGACTCACAGCTGCACGACTCACAGCTGCACGACTCACACCTGCATGACTCACACCTGCACGACTCACACGACTCACAGCTGCACGACTCACACGACTCACAGCTGCATGACTCACACGACTCACAGCTGCACGACTCACAGCTGCACTTCACAGCTGCACGACTCACACCTGCACGACTCACACGACTCACAGCTGCACGACTCACACCTGCATGACTCACACCTGCACGACTCACACGACTCACAGCTGCACGACTCACACGACTCACAGCTGCATGACTCACACGACTCACAGCTGCACGACTCACAGCTGCATGACTCACACCTGCACGACTCACACCTGCACGACTCACACGACTCACAGCTGCACGACTCACAGCTGCACGACTCACAGCTGCACGACTCACAGCTGCATGACTGAGGCACTGAACACAGGCCACACTGGAGGAGAAACGACCTGAGGCTGTGGAAAAGTCTGTTTCAGTCTTTAGTCTTTTGATTCATATTTTCTAACACCACAGACTTTTCCTCAGCCTCAGGTCGTTTCTCTTCTCTGGGTTTGTGGAGTTTGTCTCCGTCAGCTGAGCAGAAATGACGTCCTATAATTACCACAGAAATAATCATGAAGAATTTTAGAAATAAACTCACACAAATGAAACTGTCACAGCACAAAACAGCACAAACCAAATACACACGACGGACAGAGTTTGTGGAGCTTTGAGTTTAATGGGCGACTTCACGGAGGTGCCCTAGACCGGGTTCAGTTCTGCTCTAGACCGGGTTCAGTTCTAGCCTAGACCGGGTTCAGTTCTAGCCTAGACCGGGTTCAGTTCTGCTCTAGACCGGGTTCAGTTCTGCTCTAGACCGGGTTCAGTTCTGCTCTAGACCGGGTTCAGTTCTAGCCTAGACCGGGTTCAGTTCTGCTCTAGACCGGGTTCAGTTCTGCTCTAGACCGGGTTCAGTTCTGCTCTAGACCGGGTTCAGTTCTACCCTAGACCGGGTTCAGTTCTGCTCTAGACCGGGTTCAGTTCTGCTCTAGACCGGGTTCAGTTCTGCTCTAGACCGGGTTCAGTTCTAGCCTAGACCAGGTTCAGTTCTAGCCAAGACCGGGTTCATTTCTACCCTAGACCGGGTTCAGTTCTACCCTAGACCGGGTTCAGTTCTAGCCTAGACCGGGTTCAGTTCTGCTCTAGACCGGGTTCAGTTCTGCTCTAGACCGGGTTCAGTTCTAGCCTAGACCGGGTTCAGTTCTAGCCTAGACCGGGTTCAGTTCTGCTCTAGACCGGGTTCAGTTCTAGCCTAGACCGGGTTCAGTTCTGCTCTAGACCGGGTTCAGTTCTAGCCTAGACCGGGTTCAGTTCTGCTCTAGACCGGGTTCAGTTCTAGCCTAGACCGGGTTCAGTTCTGCTCTAGACCGGGTTCAGTTCTAGCCTAGACCCGGTTCAGTTCTGCTCTAGACCGGGTTCAGTTCTGCTCTAGACCGGGTTCAGTTCTAGCCTAGACCGGGTTCAGTTCTGCTCTAGACCGGGTTCAGTTCTAGCCTAGACCGGGTTCAGTTCTAGCCTAGACCGGGTTCAGTTCTAGCCTAGACCGGGTTCAGTTCTGCTCTAGACCGGGTTCAGTTCTACCCTAGACCGGGTTCAGTTCTGCTCTAGACCGGGTTCAGTTCTGCTCTAGACCGGGTTCAGTTCTGCTCTAGACCGGGTTCAGTTCTAGCCTAGACCGGGTTCAGTTCTGCTCTAGACCGGGTTCAGTTCTGCTCTAGACCGGGTTCAGTTCTGCTCTAGACCGGGTTCAGTTCTACCCTAGACCGGGTTCAGTTCTGCTCTAGACCGGGTTCAGTTCTGCTCTAGACCGGGTTCAGTTCTGCTCTAGACCGGGTTCAGTTCTAGCCTAGACCAGGTTCAGTTCTAGCCAAGACCGGGTTCATTTCTACCCTAGACCGGGTTCAGTTCTACCGTAGACCGGGTTCTGTTCTAGCCTAGACCGGGTTCAGTTCTGCTCTAGACCGGGTTCAGTTCTGCTCTAGACCGGGTTCAGTTCTAGCCTAGACCGGGTTCAGTTCTAGCCTAGACCGGGTTCAGTTCTTCGCTAGACCGGGTTCAGTTATAGCCTAGACCGGGTTCAGTTCTGCTCTAGGACCGGGCTCAGTTCTAGCCTAGACCGGGTTCAGTTCTCCTCTAGACCGGGTTCAGTTCTAGCCTAGACCGGGTTCAGTTCTGCTCTAGACCGGGTTCAGTTCTAGCCTAGACCCGGTTCAGTTCTGCTCTAGACCGGGTTCAGTTCTGCTCTAGACCGGGTTCAGTTCTAGCCTAGACCGGGTTCAGTTCTGCTCTAGACCGGGTTCAGTTCTAGCCTAGACCGGGTTCAGTTCTAGCCTAGACCGGGTTCAGTTCTAGCCTAGACCGGGTTCAGTTCTGCTCTAGACCGGGTTCAGTTCTGCTCTAGACCGGGTTCAGTTCTGCTCTAGACCGGGTTCAGTTCTAGCCTAGACCGGGTTCAGTTCTGCTCTAGACCGGGTTCAGTTCTGCTCTAGACCGGGTTCAGTTCTGCTCTAGACCGGGTTCAGTTCTGCTCTAGACCGGGTTCAGTTCTAGCCTAGACCGGGTTCAGTTCTAGCCTAGACCGGGTTCATTTCTACCCTAGACCGGGTTCAGTTCTACCCTAGACCGGGTTCAGTTCTAGCCTAGACCGGGTTCAGTTCTGCTCTAGACCGGGTTCAGTTCTAGCCTAGACCGGGTTCAGTTCTGCTCTAGACCGGGTTCAGTTCTGCTCTAGACCGGGTTCAGTTCTAGCCTAGACCGGGTTCAGTTCTAGCCTAGACCGGGTTCAGTTCTGCTCTAGACCGGGTTCAGTTCTAGCCTCAGGACCGGGTTCAGTTCTGCTCTAGACCGGGTTCAGTTCTGCTCTAGACCGGGTTCAGTTCTAGCCTAGACCGGGTTCAGTTCTGCTCTAGACCGGGTTCAGTTCTAGCCTAGACCGGGTTCAGTTCTGCTCTAGACCGGGTTCAGTTCTGCTCTAGACCGGGTTCAGTTCTAGCCTAGACCGGGTTCAGTTCTGCTCTAGACCGGGTTCAGTTCTAGCCTAGACCGGGTTCAGTTCTAGCCTAGACCGGGTTCAGTTCTAGCCTAGACCGGGTTCAGTTCTGCTCTAGACCGGGTTCAGTTCTGCTCTAGACCGGGTTCAGTTCTGCTCTAGACCGGGTTCAGTTCTAGCCTAGACCGGGTTCAGTTCTGCTCTAGACCGGGTTCAGTTCTAGCCTAGACCGGGTTCAGTTCTGCTCTAGACCGGGTTCAGTTCTGCTCTAGACCGGGTTCAGTTCTGCTCTAGACCGGGTTCAGTTCTAGCCTAGACCGGGTTCAGTTCTAGCCTAGACCGGGTTCAGTTCTGCTCTAGACCGGGTTCAGTTCTAGCCTAGACCGGGTTCAGTTCTGCTCTAGACCGGGTTCAGTTCTACCCTAGACCGGGTTCAGTTCTACCCTAGACCGGGTTCAGTTCTGCTCTAGACCGGGTTCAGTTCTAGCCTAGACCGGGTTCAGTTCTACCCTAGACCGGGTTCAGTTCTGCTCTAGACCGGGTTCAGTTCTGCTCTAGACCGGGTTCAGTTCTGCTCTAGACCGGGTTCAGTTCTACCCTAGACCGGGTTCAGTTCTACCCTAGACCGGGTTCAGTTCTGCTCTAGACCGGGTTCAGTTCTGCTCTAGACCGGGTTCAGTTCTAGCCTAGACCGGGTTCAGTTCTAGCCTACACCGGGTTCAGTTCTAGCCTAGACCGGGTTCAGTTCTGCTCTAGACCGGGTTCAGTTCTGCTCTAGACCGGGTTCAGTTCTGCTCTAGACCGGGTTCAGTTCTAGCCTAGACCGGGTTCAGTTCTGCTCTAGACCGGGTTCAGTTCTGCTCTAGACCGGGTTCAGTTCTGCTCTAGACCGGGTTCAGTTCTAGCCTAGACCGGGTTCAGTTCTGCTCTAGACCGGGTTCAGTTCTGCTCTAGACCGGGTTCAGTTCTGCTCTAGACCGGGTTCAGTTCTACCCTAGACCGGGTTCAGTTCTGCTCTAGACCGGGTTCAGTTCTAGCCTAGACCGGGTTCAGTTCTACCCTAGACCGGGTTCAGTTCTAGTCTAGACCGGGTTCAGTTCTGCTCTAGACCGGGTTCAGTTCTAGCCTAGACCGGGTTCAGTTCTACCCTAGACCGGGTTCAGTTCTGCTCTAGACCGGGTTCAGTTCTAGCCTAGACCGGGTTCAATTCTAGCCTAGACCGGGTTCAGTTCTAGCCTAGACCGGGTTCAGTTCTGCTCTAGACCGGGTTCAGTTCTAGCCTAGACCGGGTTCAGTTCTGCTCTAGACCGGGTTCAGTTCTAGCCTAGACCGGGTTCAGTTCTAGCCTAGACCGGGTTCAGTTCGACCCTAGACCGGGTTCAGTTCTGCTCTAGACCGGGTTCAGTTCTAGCCTAGACCGGGTTCAGTTCTAGCCTAGACCGGGTTCAGTTCTACCCTAGACCGGGTTCAGTTCTGCTCTAGACCGGGTTCAGTTCTAGCCTAGACCGGGTTCAGTTCTGCTCTAGACCGGGTTCAGTTCTGCTCTAGACCGGGTTCAGTTCTAGCCTAGACCGGGTTCAGTTCTAGCCTAGATCGGGTTCAGTTCTGCTCTAGACCGGGTTCAGTTCTGCTCTAGACCGGGTTCAGTTCTAGCCTAGACCGGGTTCATTTCTACCCTAGACCGGGTTCAGTTCTGCTCTAGACCGGGTTCAGTTCTAGCCTAGACCGGGTTCAGTTCTAGCCTAGACCGGGTTCAGTTCTAGCCTAGACCGGGTTCAGTTCTGCTCTAGACCGGGTTCAGTTCTAGTCTAGACCGGGTTCAGTTCTAGTCTAGACCGGGTTCAGTTCTAGTCTAGACCGGGTACAGTTCTAGTCTAGACCGGGTTCAGTTCTAGTCTAGTCCGGGTTCAGTTCTAGTCTAGACCGGGTTCAGTTCTAGTCTAGACCAGGTTCAGTTCTAGTCTAGTCCGGGTTCAGTCCAGGTTCTGACCTGGTCACAGATAAGTTCCCATTTCTTGTCGTTGTCGTAGGATCGGAGCAGACGCACTTTGTCTGGAGGCAGGTTCATGGAGTTCTGAAACACAGAGGTGAAAGACCGGCTTAAGACAGTCTGGTTCTGGTTCTGGTTCTGGTTCTGGTTCTGGTTCTGGTTCTGGTTCTGGTTCTGGTTCTGGTTCTGGTTGGTACATGTGCAGTTCCATCAGTGCAAATGGAACAGTTGGACAGATGTGATTCTAATGTTATAACCTGCTGTTCTTACAGAAAATGGACCCGACCCAAACCGAACAGAGCAGAACATAGAGTTACACAGAGTTATAGAAGTGTCCTGTTTTACACTGAAATGTGCTGTGGGTTCGATTCCCCATATGTGTATCTCCTGTTTTACACTGAAATGTGCTGTGGGTTCGATTCCCCATATGTGTATCTCCTGTTTTACACTGAAATGTGCTGTGGGTTCGACTCCCCATATGTGTATCTCCTGTTTTACACTGAAATGTGCTGTGGGTTCGACTCCCCATATGTGTATCTCCTGTTTTACACTGAAATGTGCTGTGGGTTCGACTCCCCATATGTGTATCTCCTGTTTTACACTGAAATGTGCTGCAGGTTCGATTCCCCATATGTGTATCTCCTGTTTTACACTGAAATGTGCTGTGGGTTCGATTCCCCATATGTGTATCTCCTGTTTTACACTGAAATGTGCTGTGGGTTCGATTCCCCATATGTGTATCTCCTGTTTTACACTGAAATGTGCTGTGGGTTCGATTCCCCATATGTGTATCTCCTGTTTTACACTGAAATGTGCTGTGGGTTCGATTCCCCATATGTGTATCTCCTGTTTTACACTGAAATGTGCTGTGGGTTCGATTCACCATATGTGTATCTCTGTTTTACACTGAAATGTGTTGTGGGTTCGATTCACTCATATGTGGTATCTCCTGTTTTACACTGAAATGTGCTGTGGGTTCGATTCCCCATATGTGTATCTCCTGTTTTACACTGAAATGTGCTGTGGGTTCGATTCCCCATATGTGTATCTCCTGTTTTACACTGAAATGTGCTGTGGGTTCGATTCCCCATATGTGTATCTCCTGTTTTACACTGAAATGTGCTGTGGGTTCGATTCCCCATATGTGTATCTCCTGTTTTATACTGAAATGTGCTGTGGGTTTGATTCCCCATATGTGTATCTCCTGTTTTACACTGAAATGTGCTGTGGGTTCAATTCCCCATATGTGTATCTCCTGTTTTACACTGAAATGTGCTGTGGGTTCGATTCCCCATATGTGTATCTCCTGTTTTACACTGAAATGTGCTGTGGGTTCGATTCCCCATATGTGTATCTCCTGTTTTATACTGAAATGTGCTGTGGGTTCGACTCCCCATATGTGTATCTCCTGTTTTACACTGAAATGTGCTGTGGGTTCGATTCCCCATATGTGTATCTCCTGTTTTACACTGAAATGTGCTGTGGGTTCGATTCCCCATATGTGTATCTCCTGTTTTACACTGAAATGTGCTGTGGGTTCGATTCCCCATATGTGTATCTCCTGTTTTATACTGAAATGTGCTGTGGGTTTGATTCCCCATATGTGTATCTCCTGTTTTACACTGAAATGTGCTGTGGGTTCAATTCCCCATATGTGTATCTCCTGTTTTACACTGAAATGTGCTGTGGGTTCGATTCCCCATATGTGTATCTCCTGTTTTACACTGAAATGTGCTGTGGGTTCGATTCCCCATATGTGCATCTCCTGTTTTACACTGAAATGTGCTGTAGGTTCGATTCCCCATATGTGTATCTCCTGTTTTACACTGAAATGTGCTGTGGGTTCGATTCCCCATATGTGTATCTCCTGTTTTACACTGAAATGTGCTGTGGGTTCGATTCCCCATATGTGTATCTCCTGTTTTACACTGAAATGTGCTGTGGGTTCGACTCTCCATATGTGTATCTCCTGTTTTACACTGAAATGTGCTGTGGGTTCGACTCCCCATATGTGTATCTCCTGTTTTACACTGAAATGTGATGTGGGTTCGATTCCCCATATGTGTATCTCCTGTTTTACACTGAAATGTGCTGTGGGTTCGATTCCCCATATGTGTATCTCCTGTTTTACACTGAAATGTGCTGTGGGTTCGATTCCCCATATGTGTATCTCCTGTTTTACACTGAAATGTGCTGTGGGTTCGATTCCCCATATGTGTATCTCCTGTTTTACACTGAAATGTGCTGTGGGTTCGATTCCCCATATGTGTATCTCCTGTTTTACACTGAAATGTGCTGTGGGTTCGATTCCCCATATGTGTATCTCCTGTTTTACACTGAAATGTGCTGCGGGTTCGATTCCCCATATGTGTATCTCCTGTTTTACACTGAAATGTGCTGCGGTTTCGATTCCCCATATGTGTATCTCCTGTTTTACACTGAAATGTGCTGTGGGTTCGACTCCCCATATGTGTATCTCCTGTTTTACACTGAAATGTGCTGTGGGTTCGATTCCCCATATGTGTATCTCCTGTTTTACACTGAAATGTGCTGCGGGTTCAATTCCCCATATGTGTATCTCCTGTTTTACACTGAAATGTGCTGTGGGTTCGATTCCCCATATGTGTATCTCCTGTTTTATACTGAAATGTGCTGTGGGTTCGATTCCCCATATGTGTATCTCCTGTTTTATACTGAAATGTGCTGTGGGTTCGATTCCCCATATGTGTATCTCCTGTTTTACACTGAAATGTGCTATGGGTTCGACTCCCATATGTGTATCTCCTGTTTTACACTGAAATGTGCTGTGGGTTCGACTCCCCATATGTGTATCTCCTGTTTTACACTGAAATGTGCTGTGGGTTCGATTCCCCATATGTGTATCTCCTGTTTTATACTGAAATGTGCTGTGGGTTCGATTCCCCATATGTGTATCTCCTGTTTTACACTGAAATGTGCTGTGGGTTCGATTCCCCATATGTGTATCTCCTGTTTTACACTGAAATGTGCTGTGGGTTCGATTCCCCATATGTGTATCTCCTGTTTTACACTGAAATGTGCTGTGGGTTCGACTCCCCATATGTGTATCTCCTGTTTTACACTGAAATGTGCTGCGGGTTCGACTCCCCATATGTGTATCTCCTGTTTTACACTGAAATGTGCTGTGGGTTCGATTCCCCATATGTGTATCTCCTGTTTTACACTGAAATGTGCTGTGGGTTCGATTCCCCATATGTGTATCTCCTGTTTTACACTGAAATGTGCTGTGGGTTCGACTCCCCATATGTGTATCTCCTGTTTTACACTGAAATGTGCTGTGGGTTCGACTCCCCATATGTGTATCTCCTGTTTTACACTGAAATATGCTGTGGGTTCGATTCCCCATATGTGTATCTCCTGTTTTACACTGAAATGTGCTGCGGGTTCGATTCCCCATATGTGTATCTCCTGTTTTACACTGAAATGTGCTGCAGGTTCGATTCCCCATATGTGTATCTCCTGTTTTACACTGAAATGTGCTGAGGGTTCGATTCCCTCTCTACTCACCAGAGCGATGGAGAAACGTTCCTCGAGCTCGGCCGGATCGGGCATCGGCAGCTTCACCGGAGCAGCTCTGGACCTGATCACAGCCAACTGGCTCTCCATGCTCTCCGCGTTCCCCATGGCCTCCAAGACCCGCTGGAGTCCTGGTTCAGTCCTGGTTCAGTCCTGCTTCAGTCCTGCTTCAGTCCTGGTTCAGTCCTGGTTCAGTCCTGGTTCAGTCCTGGTTCAGTCCTGCTTCAGTCCTGGTTCAGTCCTGCTTCAGTCCTGCTTCAGTCCTGCTTCAGTCCTGGTTCAGTCCTGGTTCAGTCCTGCTTCAGTCCTGCTTCAGTCCTGCTTCAGTCCTGCTTCAGTCCTGCTTCAGTCCTGCTTCAGTCCTGCTTCAGTCCTGCTTCAGTCCTGCTTCAGTCCTGCTTCAGCCCTGGTTCAGCCCTGGTTCAGTCCTGCTTCAGTCCTGGTTCAGTCCTGGTTCAGTCCTGGTTCAGTCCTGCTTCAGTCCTGCTTCAGTCCTGCTTCAGTCCTGCTTCAGTCCTGCTTCAGTTCTGGTTCAGTTCTGGTTTAGTCCTGGTCTCCCTGAAGCTCTTTCTGCTGAACACAAAAGTGAATCTAACACAGACTGGACCAGGTCTGGACTCTTCCCATCACACAGCTCAGTCCTGGACTAACCTGGACCAGTCCGGACTATCTCTGGACTAAACCTGGACTCTGGACTCTCTCTGGACTAAACCTAGACTCTGGACTCCCCCAGACCAGAGTCTGCCCCTCAGACTCTGGCACACATGTTAGCGGTGCCACAGACGGTAAGCCCCTGCCCTGTGCAGACAGGCTCTGTGGTTCTAGTCCCTCCAGACCGCAGGTGCAGGCACGTGCAGGTCTTTGTGCTCGGATCACGGATGTGTCTTGCTCATTAGCGCGTCTCCAGCTCCGCGCGCTGTAGCGGAGGAACACACCCACCAGCCCCCGACCCACAGCCCCGCGGAAGAGCCGCGGAAGAGCCGCGGAAGAGCCGCGGAAGAGCCGCGGAAGAGCCGCGGAAGAGCCTCAGTGCTCCGGGGCTGTACTCCAGCGCTGCCCGGGCCTCACGCTCCTCATGCCCCGGTCACATGTGCCATCGGAGGGAGCGCGGAGCATCCCTGAGCCGCATCCGAAGAGGAGGCCCGACTGCGGCTCTTTGTCTCCGGCGCGGTGGCGCTTCGGTCCGGCCCGGGTCCTGCGTGTGCAGCGGGTCGTGCTGGGAGAGTTCCCCGGGGTTGAGCGCCGGTCCCGCGGGTTTAGGGCTTCTCCAGAGCCGCTCTTTGTCTCGCTCCGGTCCGTCAGTGTGGATCAGGCTCCAGACAATGAGACAAGCCCCGCCCCCTGCGCGCGTGCACAGGAACACGCACGCGCACAGATGCACAGCGCGAGGCCGTGTGCGCGTGCGCCTCTGAGACACCCCAATGTCCCTCTGAGACCCCAATGTCCCTCTGAGACACTGAGACACCCCAATGTCCCTCTGAGACACTGAGACACCCCAATGTCCCTCTGAGACCCCAATGTCCCTCTGAGACACTGAGACACCCCAATGTCCCTCTGAGACACCCCAATGTCCCTCTGAGACCCCAATGTCCCTCTGAGACACTGAGACACCCCAATGTCCCTCTGAGACCCCAATGTCCCTCTGAGACACTGAGACACCCCAATGTCCCTCTGAGACACCCCAATGTCCCTCTGAGACACCCCAATGTCCCTCTGAGACACTGAGACACCCCAATGTCCCTCTGAGACACTGAGACACCCCAATGTCCCTCTGAGACCCCAATGTCCCTCTGAGACACTGAGACACCCCAATGTCCCTCTGAGACCCCAATGTCCCTCTGAGACACTGAGACACCCCAATGTCCCTCTGAGACACTGAGACACCCTAATGTCCCGCTGAGACACTGAGACACCCCAATGTCCCTCTGAGACACTGAGACACCCCAATGTCCCTCTGAGACACCCCAATGTCCCTCTGAGACACTGAGACACCCCAATGTCCCTCTGAGACACTGAGACACCCCAATGTCCCTCTGAGACCCCAATGTCCCTCTGAGACACTGAGACACCCCAATGTCCCTCTGAGACCCCAATGTCCCTCTGAGACACTGAGACACCCCAATGTCCCTCTGAGACACTGAGACACCCTAATGTCCCGCTGAGACACTGAGACACCCCAATGTCCCTCTGAGACACTGAGACACCCCAATGTCCCTCTGAGACACCCCAATGTCCCTCTGAGACACCCCAATGTCCCTCTGAGACACTGAGACACCCCAATGTCCCTCTGTGACACCCCAATGTCCCTCTGAGACACCCCAATGTCCCTCTGAGACACTGAGACACCCCAATGTCCCTCTGAGACACTGAGACACCCCAATGTTCCTCTGAGACACCCCAATGTCCCTTTGAGACACTGAGACACCCCAATGTCCCTCTGAGACACTGAGACACCCCAATGTCCCGCTGAGACACTGAGACACCCCAATGTCACTCTGAGACACTGAGACACCCCAATGTCCCGCTGAGACACTGAGACACTCCAATGTCCCTCTGAGACACTGAGACACCCCAATGTCCCTCTGAGACACCCCAATGTCCTTCTGAGACACTGAGACACTCCAATGTCCCTCTGAGACACCCCAATGTCCCTCTGAGACACCCCAATGTTCCTCTGAGACACTGAGACACCCCAATGTCCCTCTGAGACACCCCAATGTCCCTCTGAGACACTGAGACACCCCAATGTCCCTCTGAGACACACCAATGTCCCGCTGAGACACTGAGACACCCCAATGTCCCTCTGAGACACTGAGACACCCCAATGTCCCTCTGAGACACTGAGACACCCCAATGTCCCGCTGAGACACTGAGACACCCCAATGTCCCTCTGAGACACCCTAATGTCCCTCTGAGACACCCCAATGTCCCTCTGAGACACTGAGACACCCCAATGTCCCTGACACAGGAGGGAGGGCATCTGACACAGGAGGGAGGGCATCTGACTCAGGAGGGAGGGCATCTGACGCAGGAGGGAGGGCATCTGACGCAGAAGGGAGGGCATCTGAGGCAGGAGGGAGGGCATCTGACACAGGAGGGAGGGCATCTGACACAGGGGGAGGGCATCTGACGCAGGAGGGAGGGCATCTGACACAGGAGGGAGGGCATCTGACACAGGAGGGAGGGCATCTGACGCAGGAGGGAGGGCATCTGACGCAGAAGGGAGGGCATCTGACACAGGAGGGAGGGCATCTGACACAGGAGGGAGGGCATCTGACACAGGAGGGAGGGCATCTGACACAGGAGGGAGGGCATCTGACACAGGAGGGAGGGCATCTGAGGCAGGAGGGAGGGCATCTGACACAGGAGGGAGGGCATCTGACACAGGAGGGAGGGCATTTGACGCAGGAGGGAGGGCATCTGACACAGGAGGGAGGGCATCTGACACAGGAGGGAGGGCATCTGAGGCAGGAGGGAGGGCATCTGACACAGGAGGGAGGGCATCTGAGGCAGGAGGGAGGGCATCTGACACAGGAGGGAGGGCATCTGACACAGGAGGGAGGGCATCTGACACAGGAGGGAGGGCATCTGAGGCAGGAGGGAGGGCATCTGACACAGGAGGGAGGGCATCTGACACAGGAGGGAGGGCATCTGACGCAGGATTAGACAGTGCCACCTGGTGGATGTGGAGGATTATGGACATGACCCTAATCTTGATTAAACTCTGGATTATAACACTGATCTGAAACTGAATCATACAGAAGCATTCATGACACAGCCTGATGCACAGAAACACTGACGCTGATCAGAAGAAGAATACTAATAATAATAATGATCATAAGAATACTACTACTACTACTACTACTACTACTAACAATAATAATAATAATAAATAAATAAAAAATAAAAATAAAAATAATAATAATAATAATAATAATAATAATAATAATAATAAAAATAATAATAATAATAATAATAATAATAAAACTAAAAGAGTAACAGGCTGGGGGGTGCTGTCCATGGTCCTGAAGCACCTCACACCAGGAGGAGGAATGAGCAGACACGTGTGTAGTACTCTCATGTTTATTGTAGTATTGCAGTAGCAGTGTAGTAGTAGTAGTAGTAGTAGTAGTAGCAGTAGTAGTAGTAGTAGTAGTAGTAGTAGCAGTAGTAGCAGTAGAAGTACTCGTCTCATTCCTCTTCGCCAGACGCCGCGTTGTCGATGACCTTCCGGATCCAGCGGCCCAGTCTGAACACGTGGGTGTAGAAGCCGTACTTCCCGTCACGGTCACAGCCTTCGCCCCACGACACGATGCCCATCTGATACCAGCGGTTCTCCAGAGGGTACTGCACAGAGTACTGCATAAGTACTGCACAGAGTACTGCATAAGTACTGCACAGAGTACCGCATAAGTACTGCACAGAGTACCGCATAAGTACTGCACAGAGTACTGCATAAGTACTGCACAGAGTACTGCATAAGTACTGCACAGAGTAATAATAATAATAATAATACATTTTATTTATAGGGCGCCTTTCTGGGCACTCAAGGTCGCCTCACAACAAGTTTATACATCAATATAAAAAAAAATATAAACATTATAACAGTAAAAGCAACAGTTAAAATCTACATTAAAATCAGGCATATGAAAAGACAGTGCAGTTGTGGCTATAATGAATAGGCCAGTTTGAACAGATGAGTTTTGAGTTTGGATTTGAAGTGTGTGAGAGTGTCTGTGTTGCGGAGGTCAGGAGGGAGAGTGTTCCAGAGCTGGGGAGCAGAGCGACTGAATGCCCTGCTCCCCATTGTAACAAGACGGGCAGAGGGGACAGAGAGCTGGAGAGAGGAGGAGGAGCGAAGAGAGCGAACAGGTGTGGCAATATGGAGGAGGTCAGAGAGATATGGAGGTGTGAGGTTGTGGATGGCTTTGAATGTGTGGAGCAGGATTTTGTATTGAATGCGGTGTGTGATGGGGAGCCAGTGGAGCTGTTGTAAGACGGGTGTGATGTGGTTGATGGAAGGTGTGTGTGTGATGATGCGAGCAGCAGAGTTCTGAACCAGTTGAAGTTTATGGAGAGTTTTTTGTGGGAGACCAAACAGAAGTGAATTGCAATACTAGTACTGCATGAGTACTGCAAGAGTACTGCATAAGTACTGCACAGAGTACTGCATAAGTACTGCACAGAGTACCGCATAAGTACTGCACAGAGTACCGCATAAGTACTGCACAGAGTACTGCATAAGTACTGCACAGAGTACCGCATAAGTACTGCACAGAGTACCGCATAAGTACTTCACAGAGTACCGCATAAGTACTGCACAGAGTACTGCATAAGTACTGCATAAGCACTGCATAAGTACTACATAAGTACTGCATGCAGTACTGCATAAGTACTGCATAAGTACTGCACACAGTACTGCATAAGTACTGAACAGAGTACTGCATAAGTACTACATAAGTACTGCATAAGTACTACATAAGTAGTGCACGCAGTACTGAATAAGTACTGCATGCAGTACTGCACAGAGTACTGCACAGAGTACGGCACACAGTACTACACAGAGTACTGCACAGAGTACTGCACAGAGTACTACACAGAATACTACACAGAGTACTGCACAGAGTACTACACAGAGTACTGCACAGAGTACTACACACAGTACTACACACAGTACTACACAGAGTACTGCACAGAGTACTACACAGAGTACTGCACAGAGTACTGCACAGAGTACTACACAGAATACTACACAGAGTACTACACAGAGTACTACACAGAGTACTGCACAGAGTACTGCACAGAATACTACACAGAGTACTACACACAGTACTGCACACAGTACTACACAGAATACTACACAGAGTACTACACACAGTACTACACACAGTACTACACAGAGTACTGCACAGAGTACCACACAGAGTACTACACAGAGTACTGCACAGAGTACTGCACAGAGTATTACACAGAGTACTACACACAGTACTACACACAGTACTACACACAGTACTACACAGAATACTACACAGAGTACTACACAGAGTACTGCACAGAGTGCTACACAGAGTACTACACAGAGTACTGCACAGAGTACTACACAGAGTATTACACAGAGTACTACACACAGTACTACACACAGTACTACACAGAGTACTACACAGAGTACTACACAGAGTACTACACAGAGTACTGCACAGAGTACTACACAGAGTACTGCACAGAATACTACACAGAGTACTGCACAGAGTACTGCACAGAGTACTGCACAGAATACTACACAGAGTACTGCACAGAGTACTGCACAGAGTTCTGCACAGAGTACTACACAGAGTACTACACACAGTACTGCACAGAGTTCTGCACAGAGTACTACACAGAGTACTACACACAGTACTGCACAGAGTACTGCACAGAGTACTGCACAGAGTACTACACAGAATACTACACAGAGTACTACACAGAGTAATACAGACAGTACTGCACAGAGTACTGCACAGAGTACTACACAGAGTACTACACACAGTACTACACAGAGTACTACACACAGTACTACACAGAGTACTACACAGAGTACTACACAGAGTACTACACAGAGTACTGCACAGAGTACTACACAGAGTACTGCACAGAGTACTACACAGAGTACTACACAGAGTACTACACAGAGTACTACACAGAGTACTGCACAGAGTACTACACAGAGTACTGCACAGAGTACTACACAGAGTACTGCACAGAGTACTACACAGAGTACTACACAGAGTACTGCACAGAGTACTACACAGAGTACTGCACAGAGTACTGCACAGAGTACTACACAGAGTACTACACAGAGTACTACACAGAGTACTGCACAGAGTACTACACAGAGTACTACACAGAGTACTACACAGAGTACTGCATATGTGGCCACAGTCATCAGTCTGATCTCCCTCAGGTCTCAGACCCTCAGGTTCTGCTCAGTATTTGGATGGAGACAGTGGAAACACCAGGGGCCACAGTGGGGCCAGGGATAAAAACTGTTGTTGTGTCCTTAGGCAAGACACTTCACCCACACTGCCCAGTATGAAAGTGGTGTGTGTGAGTGGTGGTGGTGCCGATGGTGCAGATTGGAGCCTCACTTCCCTCAGTCTGCCCCAGGGCAGCTGTGGCTACAATAGTAGTTTACACCACCGGGTCTGGAGTGAATGAAGCTGTAAAGAGTCTGTGAGGGTCCTGAAACGCGCTGTATAAAACTGATGCTTTATTATTATTATTATAAGTACTTGAATATAAAAGTGGGTGAAGTGTTTCCTGCGTGAGGCTCTGACCTTCATGGTGAAGGGACCTCCACTGTCGCCCTCACAGGCGTCACCGCGCTCACTGTCCTCCGGCTGAAACCCTGCAACAAGACCGGGTTTAGTCCTGGTTTAGACCTGGTCTAGTCCTGTTATAGTCCTGCTTTAGTCCTGTTTTAGTCCTGGTCCTGGTCCTGACCTGCACAGAACATGTTGTCTGTGATCCGGACCGAGGTGGAGGCTCTGCAGATGTTCTGGTCCACGATGGGGAGGTGGATCTGCTGCAGAACCGTGGGGAGGCTCCGCGCCGCCGGGTTCCACGTCTCCTTCAGGTTCCCCCAACCCGTCACTCTGCCCTTATACCCCTCCGACATGAGCCTGAGGAGAGAGGAGGTGTGAGGAGGAGGAGGAGAACCCGTCACTCTGCCCTTATACCCCTCCCACATGAGCCTGAGGAGAGAGGAGGTGTGAGGAGGAGGAGGAGAACCCGTCACTCTGCCCTTATACCCCTCCGACATGAGCCTGAGGAGAGAGGAGGTGTGAGGAGGAGGAGGAGAACCCGTCACTCTGCCCTTATACCCTCCCACATGAGCCTGAGGAGAGAGGAGGTGTGAGGAGGAGGAGGAGAACCCGTCACTCTGCCCTTATACCCCTCCCACATGAGCCTGAGGAGAGAGGAGGTGTGAGGAGGAGGAGGAGAACCCGTCACTCTGCCCTTATACCCCTCCCACATGAGCCTGAGGAGAGAGGAGGCGTGAGGAGGAGGAGGAGAACCCGTCACTCTGCTCCTTATACCCCTCCCACATGAGCCTGAGGAGAGAGGAGGCGTGAGGAGGAGGAGGAGAACCCGTCACTCTGCCCTTATACCCCTCCCACATGAGCCTGAGGAGAGAGGAGGTGTGAGGAGGAGGAGGAGAACCCGTCACTCTGCTCCTTATACCCCTCCGACATGAGCCTGAGGAGAGAGGAGGAGTGAGGAGGAGGAGGAGAACCCGTCACTCTGCTCCTTATACCCCTCCCACATGAGCCTGAGGAGAGAGGAGGTGTGAGGAGGAGGAGGAGAACCCGTCACTCTGCCCTTATACCCCTCCCACATGAGCCTGAGGAGAGAGGAGGTGTGAGGAGGAGGAGGAGAACCCGTCACTCTGCCCTTATACCCCTCCGACATGAGCCTGAGGAGAGAGGAGGTGTGAGGAGGAGGAGGAGAACCCGTCACTCTGCCCTTATACCCCTCCCACATGAGCCTGAGGAGAGAGGAGGTGTGAGGAGGAGGAGGAGAACCCGTCACTCTGCCCTTATACCCCTCCCACATGAGCCTGAGGAGAGAGGAGGCGTGAGGAGGAGGAGAACCCGTCACTCTGCCCTTATACCCCTCCCACATGAGCCTGAGGAGAGAGGAGGCGTGAGGAGGAGGAGGAGAACCCGTCACTCTGCCCTTATACCCCTCCCACATGAGCCTGAGGAGAGAGGAGGCGTGAGGAGGAGGAGGAGAACCCGTCACTCTGCCCTTATACCCCTCCCACATGAGCCTGAGGAGAGAGGAGGTGTGAGGAGGAGGAGGAGAACCCGTCACTCTGCTCCTTATACCCCTCCGACATGAGCCTGAGGAGAGAGGAGGTGTGAGGAGGAGGAGGAGAACCCGTCACTCTGCCCTTATACCCCTCCCACATGAGCCTGAGGAGAGAGGAGGTGTGAGGAGGAGGAGGAGAACCCGTCACTCTGCCCTTATACCCCTCCCACATGAGCCTGAGGAGAGAGGAGGCGTGAGGAGGAGGAGGAGAACCCGTCACTCTGCCCTTATACCCCTCCCACATGAGCCTGAGGAGAGAGGAGGTGTGAGGAGGAGGAGGAGAACCCGTCACTCTGCCCTTATACCCCTCCCACATGAGCCTGAGGAGAGAGGAGGCGTGAGGAGGAGGAGGAGAACCCGTCACTCTGCCCTTATACCCTCCGACATGAGCCTGAGGAGAGAGGAGGTGTGAGGAGGAGGAGGAGAACCCGTCACTCTGCTCCTTATACCCTCCGACATGAGCCTGAGGAGAGAGGAGGCGTGAGGAGGAGGAGGAGAACCCGTCACTCTGCCCTTATACCCCTCCCACATGAGCCTGAGGAGAGAGGAGGTGTGAGGAGGAGGAGGAGAACCCGTCACTCTGCCCTTATACCCCTCCCACATGAGCCTGAGGAGAGAGGAGGCGTGAGGAGGAGGAGAACCCGTCACTCTGCCCTTATACCCCTCCCACATGAGCCTGAGGAGAGAGGAGGTGTGAGGAGGAGGAGGAGAACCCGTCACTCTGCCCTTATACCCCTCCCACATGAGCCTGAGGAGAGAGGAGGCGTGAGGAGGAGGAGGAGAACCCGTCACTCTGCCCTTATACCCCTCCGACATGAGCCTGAGGAGAGAGGAGGCGTGAGGAGGAGGAGGAGAACCCGTCACTCTGCTCCTTATACCCCTCCCACATGAGCCTGAGGAGAGAGGAGGTGTGAGGAGGAGGAGGAGAACCCGTCACTCTGCCCTTATACCCTCCCACATGAGCCTGAGGAGAGAGGAGGTGTGAGGAGGAGGAGGAGAACCCGTCACTCTGCCCTTATACCCCTCCCACATGAGCCTGAGGAGAGAGGAGGTGTGAGGAGGAGGAGGAGAACCCGTCACTCTGCTCCTTATACCCCTCCCACATGAGCCTGAGGAGAGAGGAGGTGTGAGGAGGAGGAGAACCCGTCACTCTGCTCCTTATACCTCCTCCCACATGAGCCTGAGGAGAGAGGAGGTGTGAGGAGGAGGAGGAGAACCCGTCACTCTGCCCTTATACCCCTCCCACATGAGCCTGAGGAGAGAGGAGGTGTGAGGAGGAGGAGAACCTGTCACTCTGCCCTTATACCCCTCCCACATGAGCCTGAGGAGAGAGGAGGTGTGAGGAGGAGGAGGAGAACCCGTCACTCTGCCCTTATACCCCTCCCACATGAGCCTGAGGAGAGAGGAGGTGTGAGGAGGAGGAGGAGAACCCGTCACTCTGCCCTTATACCCCTCCCACATGAGCCTGAGGAGAGAGGAGGTGTGAGGAGGAGGAGAACCCGTCACTCTGCCCTTATACCCTCCCACATGAGCCTGAGGAGAGAGGAGGTGTGAGGAGGAGGAGGAGAACCCGTCACTCTGCCCTTATACCCTCCCACATGAGCCTGAGGAGAGAGGAGGTGTGAGGAGGAGGAGGAGAACCCGTCACTCTGCTCCTTATACCCCTCCCACATGAGCCTGAGGAGAGAGGAGGTGTGAGGAGGAGGAGGAGAACCCGTCACTCTGCCCTTATACCCTCCCACATGAGCCTGAGGAGAGAGGAGGTGTGAGGAGGAGGAGGAGAACCCGTCACTCTGCCCTTATACCCCTCCCACATGAGCCTGAGGAGAGAGGAGGTGTGAGGAGGAGGAGGAGAACCCGTCACTCTGCCCTTATACCCCTCCCACATGAGCCTGAGGAGAGAGGAGGTGTGAGGAGGAGGAGGAGAACCCGTCACTCTGCCCTTATACCCCTCCCACATGAGCCTGAGGAGAGAGGAGGTGTGAAGAGGAGGAGGAGAACCCGTCACTCTGCCCTTATACCCCTCCCACATGAGCCTGAGGAGAGAGGAGGTGTGAGGAGGAGGAGAACCCGTCACTCTGCCCTTATACCCCTCCCACATGAGCCTGAGGAGAGAGGAGGTGTGAGGAGGAGGAGGAGAACCCGTCACTCTGCCCTTATACCCCTCCCACATGAGCCTGAGGAGAGAGGAGGTGTGAGGAGGAGGAGGAGAACCCGTCACTCTGCCCTTATACCCCTCCCACATGAGCCTGAGGAGAGAGGAGGTGTGAAGAGGAGGAGGAGAACCCATCACTCTGCCCTTATACCCCTCCCACATGAGCCTGAGGAGAGAGGAGGTGTGAGGAGGAGGAGGAGAACCCGTCACTCTGCCCTTATACCCCTCCCACATGAGCCTGAGGAGAGAGGAGGTGTGAGGAGGAGGAGGAGAACCCGTCACTCTGCCCTTATACCCCTCCCACATGAGCCTGAGGAGAGAGGAGGTGTGAGGAGGAGGAGAACCCATCACTCTGCCCTTATACCCCTCCCACATGAGCCTGAGGAGAGAGGAGGTGTGAGGAGGAGGAGAACCCGTCACTCTGCCCTTATACCCCTCCCACATGAGCCTGAGGAGAGAGGAGGTGTGAGGAGAAGGAGGAGAACCCGTCACTCTGCCCTTATACCCCTCCCACATGAGCCTGAGGAGAGAGGAGGTGTGAGGAGGAGGAGAACCCGTCTCTCTGCCCTTATACCCCTCCCACATGAGCCTGAGGAGAGAGGAGGCGTGAGGAGGAGGAGGAGAACCCGTCACTCTGCCCTTATACCCCTCCCACATGAGCCTGAGGAGAGAGGAGGTGTGAGGAGGAGGAGAACCCGTCACTCTGCCCTTATACCCCTCCCACATGAGCCTTAGGAGAGAGGAGGTGTGAGGAGGAGGAGAACCCGTCACTCTGCCCTTATACCCCTCCCACATGAGCCTGAGGAGAGAGGAGGTGTGAGGAGGAGGAGGAGAACCCGTCACTCTGCTCCTTATACACCTCCCACATGAGCCTGAGGAGAGAGGAGGCGTGAGGAGGAGGAGGAGAACCCGTCACTCTGCCCTTATACCCCTCCCACATGAGCCTGAGGAGAGAGGAGGTGTGAGGAGGAGGAGGAGAACCCGTCACTCTGCTCTTATACCCCTCCGACATGAGCCTGAGGAGAGAGGAGGTGTGAGGAGGAGGAGGAGAACCCGCCACTCTGCCCTTATACCCCTCCCACATGAGCCTGAGGAGAGAGGAGGTGTGAGGAGGAGGAGGAGAACCCGTCACTCTGCCCTTATACCCCTCCCACATGAGCCTGAGGAGAGAGGAGGCGTGAGGAGGAGGAGGAGAACCCGTCACTCTGCCCTTATACCCCTCCCACATGAGCCTGAGGAGAGAGGAGGTGTGAGGAGGAGGAGAACCCGTCACTCTGCCCTTATACCCCTCCCACATGAGCCTGAGGAGAGAGGAGGCGTGAGGAGGAGGAGGAGAACCCGTCACTCTGCCCTTATACCCCTCCCACATGAGCCTGAGGAGAGAGGAGGTGTGAGGAGGAGGAGAACCCGTCACTCTGCCCTTATACCCCTCCCACATGAGCCTGAGGAGAGAGGAGGCGTGAGGAGGAGGAGGAGAACCCGTCACTCTGCCCTTATACCCCTCCCACATGAGCCTGAGGAGAGAGGAGGTGTGAGGAGGAGGAGAACCCGTCACTCTGCCCTTATACCCCTCCCACATGAGCCTGAGGAGAGAGGAGGTGTGAGGAGGAGGAGGAGAACCCGTCACTCTGCCCTTATACCCCTCCCACATGAGCCTGAGGAGAGACAAGGCTGGGTCCTGGTCTGGTCTCAGTCCCGGTCTGGTCTCAGTCCCGGTCTGGTCTCAGGTTTGGACTCAGGCTCGGGCCACGGCCTTGCTGGGCAGGCACACAGGGTGGATGTTGTCGGTCTGGTCTCAGTCCTGGTCTGGTCTCAGTCCCGGTCTGGTCTCAGTCCCGGTCTGGTCTCAGTCCCGGTCTGGTCTCAGTCCCGGTCTGGTCTCAGTCCCGGTCTGGTCTCAGGTCTGGACTCAGGCTCGGGCCACGGCCTTGCTGGGCAGGCACACAGGGTGGATGTTGTCGGTCTGGTCTCAGTCCCGGTCTGGTCTCAGTCCCGGTCTGGTCTCAGTCCCGGTCTGGTCTCAGTCCCGGTCTGGTCTCAGTCCCGGTCTGGTCTCAGTCCTGGTCTGGTCTCAGTCCCGGTCTGGTCTCAGTCCCGGTCTGGTCTCAGGTCTGGACTCACGCTCGGGCCACGGCCTTGCTGGGCAGGCACACAGGGTGGATGTTGTCGGAGAAGGTGATCGGTCTCTTCAGGTGGAGCAGGGCGATGTCTCGGTTCAGATTTTCTTTCCAGTTGTATTTGGGATGAACGATGATGTTGTCGATGGCGACGATGCGCTCAACCCCACGCTCGAACCTGAAAGACCGGGTTAGACCGGGTTAGACCGGGTGAGACCGGGTGAGACCGGGTTAGACCGGGTTAGACCGGGTGAGACCGGGTGAGACCGGGTTAGACCGGGTTAGACCGAGTTAGACTGGGTTAGACCGGGTGAGACCGGGTTAGACCGAGTGAGACCGGGTGAGACAGAGTTAGACCGAGTTTAGACCGTGTTTAGACCGGGTTAGACCGGGTGAGACCGGGTTAGACCGGGTGAGACCGGGTTAGACCGGGTTAGACAGAGTTTAGATCAGGTTAGAACGAGTTAGACTGGGTAAGACCGGGTTAGACCGGGTTAGACCGAGTTAGACCGAGTTTAGACCGGGTTAGACAGAGTTAGACCGGGTTAGACCGAGTTAGACCGAGTTTAGACCGGGTTAGAACGAGTTAGACCGGGTTAGACCGGGTTTAGACCGGGTGAGACCGGGTGAGACCGGGTGAGACCGGGTGAGACCGGGTGAGACCGGGTTGGACCGGGTTAGACAGAGTTAGACCGAGTTTAGACCGAGTTAGACTGGGTTAGACCGAGTTTAGACCGAGTTAGACTGGGTTAGACCGGGTGAGACTGGTTTAGACAGGGTTAGACAGGGTTAGACCGGGTTAGACCGAGTTAGACCGGGTTAGACCGGTTTAGACTGGGTAAGACCGGGTTAGACCAGGTTTAGACCGGGTTAGACCGGGTTTAGACCGGGTTAGACCGGGTTAGACCGGGGTTAGACCGGGTTTAGACCGGGTTAGACCAGGTTTGACTGGGGTTAGACCGGGTTAGACCGGGTTAGACCGGTTTAGACCGGGTTAGACCGGGTTAGACCGGGTTTAAACCGGGTTAGACCGGGTTTAGACCGGGTTAGATCAGGTGTGACCGGGGTTAGACCGGGTTAGACCGGGGTTAGACTGGGTTAGACCAGGTGTGACCAGGTTTAGACCGGTTTAGACCGGGGTTAGACCGGGTTAGACCGGGTTAGACCAGTCCCGGTCCCGGTCCTGGACTCACTTGGCGCGGTTGTGCTTGCCCAGCCGCACCAGCAGGTCGTCGATGGTGAAGTTCTTGTTCCAGGGCGGGTAGAGGATGCAGTGAGCGGCCGTCAGGATCCACTGGTCACTGATGAGACTCGCCCCACACAGGAGCTCCTGAGGACTGCGCTTGTACAGCATCACCTGCCTGTGGGCGGGGGCACACCTGTCACACACCTGTAATACACCTGTAACGCACCTGTAACACACCTGTATACACCTGTAATACACCTGTATACACCTGTCACACACCTGTAATACACCTGTAACGCACCTGTAACACACCTGTATACACCTGTAATACACCTGTATACACCTGTCACACACCTGTAATACACCTGTAACGCACCTGTAACACACCTGTATACACCTGTAATACACCTGTATACACCTGTCACACACCTGTAATACACCTGTAATACACCTGTAACACACCTGTATACACCTGTCACACACCTGTAATACACCTGTATACACCTGTCACACACCTGTAATACACCTGTAACGCACCTGTAACACACCTGTATACACCTGTAATACACCTGTATACACCTGTCACACACCTGTAATACACCTGTAACGCACCTGTAACACACCTGTATACACCTGTAATACACCTGTATACACCTGTCACACACCTGTAATACACCTGTATACACCTGTAATACACCTGTATACACCTGTCACACACCTGTAATACACCTGTATACACCTGTCACACACCTGTAATACACCTGTAACGCACCTGTAACACACCTGTATACACCTGTAATACACCTGTATACACCTGTCACACACCTGTAATACACCTGTAACGCACCTGTAACACACCTGTAATACACCTGTGTACACCTGTGTACACCTGTAACGCACCTGTAACACACCTGTATACACCTGTAATACACCTGTATACACCTGTCACACACCTGTAATACACCTGTAACGCACCTGTAACACACCTGTATACACCTGTAATACACCTGTATACACCTGTCACACACCTGTAACGGACCTGTAACACACCTGTATACACCTGTAATACACCTGTATACACCTGTAACACACCTGTAATATACCTGTAACACACGTGTAACACACCTGTAATATACCTGTAACACACCTGTATACACCTGTAACACACCTGTATACACCTGTAACACACCTGTAATACACCTGTATACACCTGTATACACCTGTAACACACCTGTATACACCTGTAACACACCTGTAATACACCTGTATACACCTGTAATACACCTGTAATACACCTGTAACGCACCTGTAACACACCTGTAATACACCTGTATACACCTGTAATACACCTGTAACGCACCTGTATACACCTGTATACACCTGTATACACCTGTAACACACCTGTAATACACCTGTATACACCTGTAACACACCTGTAATACACCTGTAATATACCTGTAACACACCTGTATACACCTGTAACACACCTGTATACACCTGTAACACACCTGTAATACACCTGTATACACCTGTAACACACCTGTATACACCTGTAATACACCTGTATACACCTGTATACACCTGTAACACACCTGTAATACACCTGTATACACCTGTATACACCTGTAACACACCTGTAATACACCTGTAATATACCTGTAACACACCTGTATACACCTGTAACACACCTGTAATACACCTGTAACACACCTGTAATACACCTGTATACACCTGTAATACACCTGTATACACCTGTAACACACCTGTATACACCTGTAATACACCTGTATACACCTGTATACACCTGTAACACACCTGTATACACCTGTAACACACCTGTAATACACCTGTATACACCTGTAATACACCTGTAACGCACCTGTAACACACCTGTAATACACCTGTATACACCTGTATACACCTGTAACACACCTGTAATACACCTGTATACACCTGTATACACCTGTAACACACCTGTAATACACCTGTAATATACCTGTAACACACCTGTATACACCTGTAACACACCTGTATACACCTGTATACAGATGTATACACCTGTAACACACCTGTAACACACGTGTAACACACGTGTATACACCTGTAACACACCTGTATACACCTGTATACAGATGTATACACCTGTAACACACCTGTAATATACCTGTAACACACGTGTAACACACCTGTAATATACCTGTAACACACCTGTCACACACCTGTAACACACCTGTAACACACCTGTCACACACCTGTCACACACCTGTAACACACCTGTAATACACCTGTATACACCTGTAATACACCTGTCACACACCTGTAATACACCTCTATACACCTGTAACACACCTGTAACACACCTGTAATACACCTGTAACACACCTGTAATACACCTGTAACACACCTCTATACATCTGTCACACACCTGTCATACCTGTAACACACCTGTAACACACCTGTAACACACCTCTATACACCTGTATACACCTGTTACACACCTGAATACACCTGTAACACACCTGTAACACACCTGTGTACACCTGTAACACACCTGTAATACACCTGAATACACCTGTAACACACCTGTATACACCTGTAATACACCTGTAATACACCTGTAATGCACCTGTAATACACCTCTATACACCTGTAACACACCTGTATACACCTGTAACACGCCTGTAACACACCTGTAATACACCTCTATACACGTGTAATACACCTGTAATACACCTGTAATACACGTGCAATACACCTTTATACACCTGTAACACACCTGTAACACACCTCTATACATCTGTAATACACCTGTCACACACCTGCCATACCTGTAACACACCTGTAATACACCTGTAATACACCTGTAACACACCTGTCACCTCTGTATACACCTGTAACACACCTGTCACATACCTGTAAGACACCTGTAACACACCTGTCACACACCTGTCACACACCTGTACACACCTGTCACACACCTGTCACACACCTGTCACACACCTGTAATACACCTGTCACACACCTGTAATACACCTGTACACACCTGTCACATACCTGTAACACACCTGTAACACACCTGTAACACACCTGTAACACATCTGTCACACACCTGTACCACACCTGTAACACACCTGTATACACCTGTAACACACCTGTCACACACCTGTAACACACCTGTATACACCTGTAACACACCTGTCACACACCTGTAACACACCTGTCACACACCTGTCACACACCTGTAATACACCTGTAACACACCTGTCACACACCTGTAATACACCTGTACACACCTGTAATACACCTGTCACATACCTGTAACACACCTGTAACACACCTGTAACACACCTGTAACACACCTGTCACACACCTGTAACACACCTGTATACACCTGTAACACACCTGTCACACACCTGTCACACACCTGTATACACCTGTAACACACCTGTCACACACCTGTAACACACCTGTATACACCTGTAACACACCTGTAATACACCTGTAACACACCTGTATACACCTGTAACACACCTGTAACACACCTGTCACACACCTGTAACACACCTGTATACACCTGTAACACACCTGTAACACACCTGTATACACCTGTAACACACCTGTCACACACCTGTCACACACCTGTAACACACCTGTAATACACCTGTATACACCTGTAACACACCTGTAACACACCTCTATACATCTGTAATACACCTGTCACACACCTGTCACACACCTGTAATACACCTGTCACACACCTGTCACACACCTGTAATACACCTGTAACACACCTGTAATACACCTGTAACACACCTGTAACACATCTGTCACACACCTGTACACACCTGTAACACATCTGTCACACACCTGTAACACACCTGTCACACACCTGTCACACATCTGTCACACACCTGTACACACCTGTCACACACCTGTCACACACCTGTATACACCTGTAACACACCTGTCACACACCTGTAACACACCTGTCACACACCTGTAACACACCTGTCACACACCTGTAACACACCTGTATACACCTGTAACACACCTGTAACACACCTGTAACACACCTGTAACACACCTGTAATACACCTGTAACACACCTGTATACACCTGTAACACACCTGTAACACACCTGTAACACACCTGTCACACACCTGTCACACACCTGTATACACCTGTAACACACCTGTAACACACCTGTATACACCTGTAACACACCTGTCACACACCTGTCACACACCTGTAACACACCTGTAACACACCTGTAATACACCTGTCACATACCTGTAACACATCTGTCACACACCTGTAACACACCTGTAACACACCTGTAACACACCTGTAACACATCTGTCACACACCTGTAACACACCTGTCACACACCTGTACACACACCTGTATACACCTGTAACACACCTGTAACACACCTGTAATACACCTATAATACACCTGCAACACACCGTTTATTATGGAACATATTTGGTTACCATGGCGCTGAGGTGTTTATTATGGGACATATTTGGTTACCATGGAGCTGAGGTGTTTATTATGGAACATATTTGGTTACCATGGCGCTGAGGCGACCTCGGCGTCGATCCCGCCCACGATTCGTCCTCCTCTGTACGACGCCAAGAGCTCCTGCTCCTTCTGATCCTCCAAACCCACAGACTCGAACAGGGGTCGACGCCCACACTCTGCACAAGAGAATGACCTCTGACCCTATGACCTCTGACTTATGACCCTATGACCTCTGACCCTATGACCCTCTGACCCTCTGACCCCCTGACCCTCTGACCTCTGACCCTCTGACCCCCTGACCCTCTGACCTCTGACCTCTGACCCTCTGACCCCCTGACCCCCTGACCTCTGACCCTCTGACCTCTGACCTTCTGACCCTATGACCCTATGACCCCCTGACCTCTGACCTCTGACCCTATGACCCTCTGACCCCCAGACCCTCTGACCTCTGACCCTATGACCCTATGACCCTCTGACCTTTGACCTCTGACCCTCTCTGACCCTCTGACCCTCGTACTCACCAGTCTCTCCGAGGCCGAAGCTTCGTGGGTTGAACAGGTTTTTTCTGGAGTCCGTCAGCACCGAACGTTCCCTCCCAGACGGTTCCGGAGCCGTGAGAAGGTCCTCTGGAACAGAACCAGAACCAGACTAGAACAGGACCAAAACTGGACCAGAACAGGACCAGAACCAGACTAGAACAGGACCAAAACTGGACCAGAACAGGACCAGAACCGGACTAGAACAGGACCAAAACTGGACCAGAACAGGACCAGAACCGGACTAGAACAGGACCAAAACTGGACCAGAACAGGACCAGAACCGGACTAGAACAGGACCAAAACTGGACCAGAACAGGACCAGAACCGGACTAGAACAGGACCAAAACTGGACCAGAACAGGACCAGAACTGGACTAGAACAGGAACAAAACAGGACCAGAACAGGACCAGAACCAGACTAGAACAGGAACAAAACAGGACCAGAACAGGACCAGAACCAGACTAGAACAGGAACAAAACTGGACCAGAACAGGACCAGAACCAGACGAGAACAAGACCAAAACTGGCCCAGAACAGGACCAGAACTGGACCAGAACTGGACCAGAATTGGACTAGAACAGGACCAGAACAGGACCAGAACAGGACCAGAACAAGACTAGAACAGGACCAAAACTGGACCAGAACAGGACTAGAACCAGACTAGAACAGGACCAAAACTGGACCAGAACAGGACCAGAACCAGACTAGAACAGGACCAAAACTGGACCAGAACAGGACCAGAACCGGACTAGAACAGGACCAAAACTGGACCAGAACAGGACCAGAACCGGACTAGAACAGGACCAAAACTGGACCAGAACAGGACCAGAACCGGACTAGAACAGGACCAAAACTGGACCAGAACAGGACCAGAACCGGACTAGAACAGGACCAAAACTGGACCAGAACAGGACCAGAACTGGACTAGAACAGGAACAAAACAGGACCAGAACAGGACCAGAACCAGACTAGAACAGGAACAAAACAGGACCAGAACAGGACCAGAACCAGACTAGAACAGGAACAAAACTGGACCAGAACAGGACCAGAACCAGACGAGAACAAGACCAAAACTGGCCCAGAACAGGACCAGAACTGGACCAGAACTGGACCAGAATTGGACTAGAACAGGACCAGAACAGGACCAGAACAGGACCAGAACAAGACTAGAACAGGACCAAAACTGGACCAGAACAGGACTAGAACCAGACTAGAACAGGACCAAAACTGGACCAGAACAGGACCAGAACCAGACGAGAACAAGACCAAAACTGGCCCAGAACAGGACCAGAACTGGACCAGAACTGGACCAGAATTGGACTAGAACAGGACCAGAACAGGACCAGAACAGGACCAGAACAAGACTAGAACAGGACCAAAACTGGACCAGAACAGGACCAGAACCAGACAAGAACAGGACCAAAACTGGACCAGAACAGGACCAGAACAGGACCAGAACAGGACCAGAACTGGACCAGAATTTGACCAGAATTGGACTAGAACAGGACCAAAACTGGACCAGAACAGGACCAGAACCGGATTAGAACAGGAACAGAACTGGACTAGAACAGGACCAGAACCGGACCAGTAGTAGCAGTAGTAGCAGTAGTAGCAGTAGTAGTAGTAGTAGTAGTAGTAGTAGTAGTAGCAGCAGCAGCAGTAGCAGTAGCAGTAGCAGTAGCAGTAGCAGCAGTAGCAGTAGCAGTAGTAGCAGTAGCAGCAGCAGCAGCAGCAGTAGCAGTAGCAGCAGCAGCAGCAGTAGCAGTAGCAGTAGCAGCAGCAGCAGCAGCAGTAGTAGTAGCAGTAGCAGCAGCAGCAGCAGCAGTAGCAGCAGCAGTAGTAGTAGTAGCAGTAGCAGTAGCAGTAGCAGTAGTAGCAGCAGTAGCAGTAGCAGCAGCAGCAGCAGTAGCAGTAGCAGCAGCAGCAGCTGTTGTTGTTGTCAGTTGGTTGCTGTGGTTGTTGCTGCTTGTTGTTGTTGTTAGTTGTCATTGTTGTTGTTGTTAGTTACTTGGTTGTTGTTGCCATTGTTGTTAGTTAGTCGCTATTGTTGTTGTTGTTGGTTATTGTTGTTGTTGTTGAGTTGTTGTTATATATTGTTGCCGTTGTTATTGTTGTTATCGCTGTTGCTGTTGTTGTTGCTTGTTGTTATTGTTGTTGGTTGTTGTTGTTGTTACGTTATTATTGCTATTAGGTTATTATTGTTGTTGTTATTGTTACATTGTTATGTTGTCATTGTCATTGGCTGGTTGGTTGTTATTGGTTGTTATTGGTTGCTTGTTGTCATTGTTATTGTTCGGTTATCATTGTCATTATTATTATTATTATTGTTATTGTTGTTATTATTATTATTATTGCTCATTATCATTGTTATTGTTATTGAAAAGCAGTTGTTGTTCATTGTTACATATTATTGGTTGTCATTGTTGCTGTTGTTATTGTTGTTGTTGTCATGCTGCATTGTTGAGCTATTGGGTTACATCAGTTTATTATGGTTATTGGTTATTGTTGTTATTGTTGTTGTTGTTACTGTCATTATTGTTATTGTTGTTATTGTTGTTGTTATTGTTGTTGTTGTTTTGAGTTGTTGTCATTGTTATATTAATGTTATTGTTGTTATTATATATCATTGTTGTTATTGTTGTTGTTATATTATTGTTGTTGTTTGTTGTCATTGTTATTATTATGTTGGTTATTGTTGTTATTATATATATTGTTAGTATATATTACATTGTTATTATTGTTGTTGTTATTATATTATTAGCATATTATTAGCATATTGTTATTGTTGTTACAGTATTACAGTAGCAGTATTATGTTGTTACAGCAGTAGTAGTAGTAGTAGCAGTAGTAGCAGTAGTAGTAGTAGTAGTATAGTAGTAGTAGTAGTAGTAGTAGTAGTAGCAGTAGTAGTAGTAGTAGTAGTAGTACCGCAGAGCTGCAGGTCGCAGTAGTCCATCGTCACGTTTCCCTGCTCCTCCACGTAGCACCAGGGGCCCTCGGGGTCCTGGTCCGGGTTCCTGCAGTGGTTCAGGAACAGAGGCACTTCAGGAAGGAACTCTTTATCTGCGCTGAGGGCCCGGACCACAGGACTGTCCCACGACAAACACGTATGACCCCCCAGAGTGACGGACAGGCTCCCCGTGTAGCCCACGCCCTGGTCCAACAGGCACTCCGCCGACCGGATTGGCTCCTGAGCCACAGTGGGCGGGACAAAGGCTTCACCTGTAGAACAGGAGCAGGCTCAGCACAGGGGGCAGCAGTAACAGTAGCAGTATTTGTAGTAGTATTTGTGGTATTTGTAGTATTTGCAGTATTTTTGGCTGCAGTTCTCCTCCTCACCACAGTGGGGCACTGTGCAGGAGTAACAGTAACAGTAACAGTAACAGTATGTGTAGGTGCAGTTCCCCTCCTCACCACAGCGGGGCACTGTGCAGGAGTAACAGTAACAGTAACAGTAACAGTAATAGTATGTGTAGGTGCAGTTCTCCTCCTCACCACAGCGGGGCACTGTGCAGGAGTAACAGTAACAGTAACAGTAACAGTAACAGTATGTGTAGGTGCAGTTCTCCTCCTCACCACAGCGGGGCACTGTGCAGGAGTAACAGTAACAGTAACAGTAACAGTAACAGTATGTGTAGGTGCAGTTCTCCTCCTCACCACAGCGGGGCACTGTGCAGGAGTAACAGTAACAGTAACAGTAACAGTATGTGTAGGTGCAGTTCTCCTCCTCACCACAGCGGGGCACTGTGCAGGAGTAACAGTAACAGTAACAGTATGTGTAGGTGCAGTTCTCCTCCTCACCACAGCGGGGCACTGTGCAGGAGTAACAGTAACAGGAACAGTAACAGTAACAGTATGTGTAGGTGCAGTTCCCCTCCTCACCACAGTGGGGCACTGTGCAGGAGTAACAGTAACAGTAACAGTAACAGTATGTGTAGGTGCAGTTCTCCTCCTCACCACAGCGGGGCACTGTGCAGGAGTAACAGTAACAGTAACAGTATGTGTAGGTGCAGTTCTCCTCCTCACCACAGCGGGGCACTGTGCAGGAGTAACAGTAACAGGAACAGTAACAGTAACAGTATGTGTAGGTGCAGTTCCCCTCCTCACCACAGTGGGGCACTGTGCAGGAGGAACAGTAACAGTAACAGTATGTGTAGGTGCAGTTCCCCTCCTCACCACAGTGGGGCACTGTGCAGGAGTAACAGTAACAGTAACAGTATGTGTAGGTGCAGTTCTCCTCCTCATCACAGCGGGGCACTGTGCAGGAGTAACAGTAACAGTAACAGTAACAGTATGTGTAGGTGCAGTTCCCCTCCTCACCACAGCGGGGCACTGTGCAGGAGTAACAGTAACAGTAACAGTAACAGTAT
>CM060675.1:522525-572525 GCA_030686955.1 Odontamblyopus rebecca
TACACGACTGAAGTACAAGTACACGACTGAAGTACAAGTACACAACTGAAGTACAAGTACACAACTGAAGTACAAGTACACGACTGAAGTACAAGTACACGACTGAAGTACAAGGACACGACTGAAGTACAAGTACACAACTGAAGTACAAGTACACGACTGAAGTACAAGGACAAGACTGAAGTACAAGTACACGACTGAAGTACAAGTACACGACTGAAGTACAAGTACACAACTGAAGTACAAGTACACGACTGAAGTACAAGTACACAACTGAAGTACAAGTACACAACTGAAGTACAAGTACACGACTGAAGTACAAGTACACGACTGAAGTACAAGTACACGACTGAAGTACAAGGACACGACTGAAGTACAAGTACACAACTGAAGTACAAGTACACGACTGAAGTACAAGGACAAGACTGAAGTACAAGGACACTACTGAAGTACAAGTACACGACTGAAGTACAAGTACATGACTGAAGTACAAGTACACAACTGAAGTACAAGTACACGACTGAAGTACAAGGACACTACTGAAGTACAAGTACACGACTGAAGTACAAGTACACGACTGAAGTACAAGGACACGACTGAAGTACAAGGACACGACTGAAGTACAAGTACACGACTGAAGTACAAGGACACGACTGAAGTACAAGTACACAACTGAAGTACAAGTACACAACTGAAGTACAAGTACACAACTGAAGTACAAGTACACGACTGAAGTACAAGGACACGACTGAAGTACAAGGACACGACTGAAGTACAAGTACACGACTGAAGTACAAGTACACGACTGAAGTACAAGTACACAACTGAAGTACATGTACACAACTGAATTACAAGTACAAGTACACAGCTGAAGTACAAGTACACGACTGAAGTACAAGTACACGACTGAAGTACAAGGACACGACTGAAGTACAAGTACACAACTGAAGTACAAGTACACGACTGAAGTACAAGGACACTACTGAAGTACAAGTACACAACTGAAGTACAAGGACACGACTGAAGTACAAGTACGCGACTGAAGTACAAGTACACGACTGAAGTACAAGGACACAACTGAAGTACAAGTACACAACTGAAGTACAAGTACACAACTGAATTTCAAGTACAAGTACACAACTGAAGTACAAGTACACGACTGAAGTACAAGGACACGACTGAAGTACAAGTACACGACTGAAGTACAAGTACACAACTGAAGTACAAGTACACAACTGAATTACAAGTACAAGTACACAACTGAAGTACAAGTACACGACTGAAGTACAAGGACACGACTGAAGTACAAGTACACAACTGAAGTACAAGTACACAACTGAAGTACAAGTACACGACTGAAGTACAAGGACACTACTGAAGTACAAGTACAAGTACACAACTGAAGTACAAGTACACAACTGAAGTACAAGTACAAGTACACAACTGAAGTACAAGGACACGACTGAAGTACAAGTACACAACTGAATTACAAGGACACGACTGAAGTACAAGTACACAACTGAAGTACAAGTACACAACTGAAGTACAAGTACAAGTACACAACTGAAGTACAAGTACACAACTGAAGTACAAGTACAAGTACACAACTGAAGTACAAGGACACAACTGAAGTACAAGTACACAAGTGAAAGTAAAAGTACACAAGTGAAAGAAAAGTACACGAGTGAAAGTAAAAGTACTCACCTAAGTACTTGGTCCAGAAGTTTTTCTGAAAGAGACGTAAAAAAGCTTTAGTACGGAATATTTCTAACTGAAAGACACTAAACCAGGACTAAACCAGGACTAAACCAGGACTAAACCAGGACTACACCAGGACTAAACCAGGACTAAACCAGGACTAAACCAGGAATAAACCAGGACTAAACCAGGACTAAACCAGGACTAAACCAGGACTAAACCAGGACTAAACCAGGAATAAACCAGGACTAAAACTGGACTAAAACTGGACTAAAACTGGACTAAACCAGGACTAAACCAGGACTAAAACTGGACTAAAACAGGACTAAACCAGGACTAAACCAGGACTAAACCAGGACTAAACCAGGACTAAACCAGGAATAAACCAGGACTAAACCAGGACTAAAACTGGACTACACCAGGACTAAACCAGGACTAAACCAGGAATAAACCAGGACTAAACCAGGACTAAAACTGGAATAAACCAGGACTAAAACTGGACTAAAACTGGACTAAACCAGGACTAAACCAGGACTAAAACTGGACTAAAACTGGACTAAAACTGGACGAAACCAGGACTAAACCAGGACTAAACTAGGACTAAACCAGGACTAAACCAGGACGAAACCAGGACTAAACCAGGACTACACCAGGACTAAACCAGGACTAAACCAGGACTAAACCAGGAATAAACCAGGACTAAACCAGGACTACACCAGGACTAAACCAGGACTAAACCAGGACTAAACCAGGACTAAACCAGGAATAAACCAGGACTAAAACTGGACTAAAACTGGACTAAAACTGGACTAAACCAGGACTAAACCAGGACTAAAACTGGACTAAAACAGGACTAAACCAGGACTAAACCAGGACTAAACCAGGACTAAACCAGGACTAAACCAAAACTAAACCAGGACTAAACCAGGACTAAACCAGGACTAAACCAGGACTACACCAGGACTAAACCAGGACTAAACCAGGAATAAACCAGGACTAAACAAGGACTAAACCAGGACTAAAACCAGATTAAACCAGGAATAAACCAGGACTAAACCAGGACAAAACCAGGACTAAAACAGGACTAAACCAGGACTAAACCAGGACTAAACCAGGACTAAACCAGGACTAAAACTGGAATAAACCAGGACTAAAACCAGATTAAACCAGGACTAAACCAGGACTAAACCAGGACTAAACCAGGACTAAACCAGGACTAAAACTGGACTAAAACTGGACTAAAACAGGACTAAACCAGGACTAAACCAGGACTAAACCAGGACTAAACCAGGACTAAACCAGGAATAAACCAGGAATAAACCAGGACTAAAACTGGACTACACCAGGACTAAACCAGGACTAAACCAGGAATAAACCAGGACTAAACCAGGACTAAAACTGGAATAAACCAGGACTAAAACTGGACTAAAACTGGACTAAACCAGGACTAAACCAGGACTAAAACTGGACTAAAACTGGACTAAAACTGGACTAAAACTGGACTAAAACAGGACTAAACCAGGACTAAACTAGGACTAAACCAGGACTAAACCAGGACTAAACCAGGTCTAAACAAGGACTAAACCAGGACTAAAACCAGATTAAACCAGGACTAAACCAGGACTAAACCAGGACAAAACCAGGACTAAACCAGGACTAAACCAGGACTAAACCAGGACTAAACCAAGACTAAACCAGGACTAAAACTGGAATAAACCAGGACTAAAACTGGACTAAAACTGGACTAAAACAGGACTAAACCAGGACTAAACCAGGACTAAACCAGCACTAAACCAGGACTAAACCAAAACGAAACCAGGACTAAACCAGGACTAAACCAGGACTAAACCAGGTCTAAACAAGGACTAAACCAAGACTAAAACCAGATTAAACCAGGACTAAACCAGGACTAAACCAGGACAAAACCAGGACTAAAACAGGACTAAACCAGGACTAAACCAGGACTAAACCAGGACTAAAACAGGACTAAACCAGGACTAAACAAAGACTAAACCAGGACTAAACCAGGACTAAACCATGACTAAAACAGGACTAAACCAGGACTAAACCAGGATTAAACCAAGACTAAACTAGGACTAAAACAGGACTAAACCAGGACTAAAACAGGACTAAACCAGGACTAAACCAGGACTAAACCAGGACTAAAACTAGGACTAAACCAGGACTAAACCAGGACTAAACCACGACTAAAACTGGACTAAACCAGGTCTAAACCAGGTCTAAAACCAGACTAAACCAGGACTAAAACCAGACTAAACCGGGACTAAACCAGGACTAAACCAGGACTAAAACCAGACTAAACCGGGACTAAACCAGGACTAAACCAGAACTAAAACAGGACTAAACCAGGACTAAACCAGGACTAAAGCAGGACTAAACCAGGACTAAACCAGGACTAAACGAAGACTAAACCAGGACTAAACTAGGACTAAACCAGGACTAAACCAGGACTAAACGAAGACTAAACCAGGACTAAAGTAGGACTAAACCAGGACTAAACCAGGACTAAACCAGGACTAAACTAGGACTAAACCAGGACAAAACCAGGACTAAACCAGCACTAAACTAGGACTAAACCAGGACTAAACCAAAACTAAACCAGGACTAAACCAGGACTGAACCAGGACTAAAACAGGACTAAACCAGGACTAAACCAGGACTAAAACAGGACTAAACCAGCACTAAACCAGGACTAAACCAGGTCTAAACCAGCACTAAACTAGGACTAAACCAGGACTAAACCAAAACTAAACCAGGACTAAACCAGGACTGAACCAGGACTAAAACAGGACTAAACCAGGACTAAACCAGGACTAAACCAGGACTAAACCAAAACTAAACCAGGACTAAACCAGGACTGAACCAGGACTAAAACAGGACTAAACCAGGACTAAACCAGGACTAAAACAGGACTAAAACCAGACTAAACTAGGACTAAACTAGGACTAAACCAGGACTAAACCAGGACTAAACCACGACTAAAACTGGAGTAAACCAGGACTAAAACCAGACTAAACTAGGACTAAACTAGGACTAAACCAGCACTAAACCAGGACTAAAACCAGACTAAACTAGGACTAAACTAGGACTAAACCAGGACTAAACCAGGACTAAACCACGACTAAAACTGGAGTAAACCAGGACTAAAACCAGACTAAACCAGGACTAAACCAGGACTAAACCAAAACTAAACCAGGACTAAACCAGGACTGAACCAGGACTAAAACAGGACTAAACCAGGACTAAACCAGGACTAAAACAGGACTAAAACCAGACTAAACTAGGACTAAACCAGCACTAAACCAGGACTAAAACCAGACTAAACTAGGACTAAACTAGGACTAAACCAGGACTAAACCACGACTAAAACTGGAGTAAACCAGGACTAAAACCAGACTAAACTAGGACTAAACCAGGACTAAACCAGGACTAAACCACGACTAAACCAGGACTAAAACTGGAATAAACCAGGACTAAAACTGGACTAAAACTGGACTAAAACTGGACTAAACCAGGACTAAACCAGGACTAAACCAGGACTAAACCAGGACTAAACCAGGACTAAACCAGGTCTAAACAAGGACTAAACCAGGACTAAAACCAGATTAAACCAGGACTAAACCAGGACTAAACCAGGACAAAACCAGGACTAAACCAGGACTAAACCAGGACTAAACCAGGACAGAACCAGGACTAAACAAAGACTAAACTAGGACTAAAACAGGACTAAACCAGGACTAAAACAGGACTAAACCAGGACTAAACCAGGACTAAACCAGGACTAAACTAGGACTAAACCAGGACTAAACCAGGACTAAACTAGGACTAAAACAGGACTAAACCAGGACTAAAACAGGACTAAACCAGGACTAAACCAGGACTAAACCAGGACTAAACTAGGACTAAACCAGGACTAAACCAGGACTAAACCACGACTAAAACTGGACTAAACCAGGTCTAAACCAGGTCTAAAACCAGACTAAACCAGGACTAAAACCAGACTAAACCGGGACTAAACCAGGACTAAACCAGGACTAAAACCAGACTAAACCGGGACTAAACCAGGACTAAACCAGAACTAAAACAGGACTAAACCAGGACTAAACCAGGACTAAAGCAGGACTAAACCAGGACTAAACCAGGACTAAACGAAGACTAAACCAGGACTAAACTAGGACTAAACCAGGACTAAACCAGGACTAAACGAAGACTAAACCAGGACTAAAGTAGGACTAAACCAGGACTAAACCAGGACTAAACCAGGACTAAACTAGGACTAAACCAGGACTAAACCAGGACTAAACCAGCACTAAACTAGGACTAAACCAGGACTAAACCAAAACTAAACCAGGACTAAACCAGGACTGAACCAGGACTAAAACAGGACTAAACCAGGACTAAACCAGGACTAAAACAGGACTAAACCAGCACTAAACCAGGACTAAACCAGGTCTAAACCAGGACTAAAACCAGACTAAACTAGGACTAAACCAGCACTAAAGCAGCACTAAACTAGGACTAAACCAGGACTAAACCAGGACTAAACTAGGACTAAACCAGGACTAAACCAGGACTAAACCACGACTAAAACTGGACTAAACCAGGACTAAAACCAGACTAAACTAGGACTAAACCAGGACTAAAGCAGGACTAAACCAGGACTAAACCAGGACTAAACCAGGACTAAAACTGGAATAAACCAGGACTAAAACTGGACTAAAACTGGACTAAAACTGGACTAAACCAGGACTAAACCAGGACTAAACCAGGACTAAAACCAGATTAAACCAGGACTAAACCAGGACTAAACCAGGACAAAACCAGGACTAAAATAGGACTAAACCAGGACTAAACCAGGACTAAACCAGGACTAAACCAGGACTAAAACTGGAATAAACTAGGACTAAAACTGGACTAAAACTGGACTCAAACTGGACTAAAACTGGACTGAAACAGGACTTAACCAGGACTAAACCAGGACTAAACCAGGACTAAAGCAGGACTAAACCAGGACTAAACCAGGACTAAACCAGGACTAAAACTGGAATAAACCAGGACTAAAACTGGACTAAAACTGGACTAAAACTGGACTAAACCAGGACTAAACCAGGACTAAACCAGGACTAAACCAGGACTAAACCAAAACTAAACCAGGACTAAACCAGGACTAAACCAGGACTAAACCAGGTCTAAACAAGGACTAAACCAGGACTAAAACCAGATTAAACCAGGACTAAACCAGGACTAAACCAGGACAAAACCAGGACTAAAACAGGACTAAACCAGGACTAAACCAGGACTAAACCAGGACTAAACCAGGACTAAACCAGGACTAAAACTGGAATAAACTAGGACTAAAACTGGACTAAAACTGGACTCAAACTGGACTAAAACTGGACTGAAACAGGACTTAACCAGGACTAAACCAGGACTAAACCAGGACTAAAACTGGACTAAACCAGGACTAAACCAGGACTAAAACAGGACTAAACCAGGACTAAAACAGGACTAAACCAGGACTAAACCAGGACTAAACGAAGACTAAACCAGGACTAAACCAGGACTAAACCATGACTAAAACAGGACTAAACCAGGACTAAACCAGGACTAAACGAAGACTAAACCAGGACTAAACCAGGACTAAACTAGGACTAAACCAGGACTAAACCACGACTAAACCACGACTAAACTAGGACTAAACCAGGATTAAACCAAGACTAAAACAGGCTAAAACAGGACTAAACCAGGACTAAACCAGGACTAAACTAGGACTAAAACAGGACTAAAACAGGACTAAACCAGGACTAAACCAGGACTAAACTAGGACTAAAACAGGACTAAACCAGGACTAAAACAGGACTAAAACAGGACTAAACCAAGACTAAACCAGGACTAAACCAGAACTAAACCAGGACTAAACTAGGACTAAACCAGGACTAAACCAGGACTAAACCACGACTAAAACTGGACTAAACCACGACTAAATCTGGACTAAAACTGGACTAAACCAGGACTAAACCAGGTCTAAAACCAGACTAAACCAGGACTAAAACCAGACTAAACCGGGACTAAACCAGGACTAAACCAGGACTAAAACCAGACTAAACCGGGACTAAACCAGGACTAAACCAGAACTAAAACAGGACTAAACCAGGACTAAACCAGGACTAAAGCAGGACTAAACCAGGACTAAACCAGGACTAAACCAGGACTAAACGAAGACTAAACCAGGACTAAACTAGGACTAAACCAGGACTAAACCAGGACTAAACGAAGACTAAACCAGGACTAAACTAGGACTAAACCAGGACTAAACCAGGACTAAACCAGCACTAAACTAGGACTAAACCAGGACTAAACCAAAACTAAACCAGGACTAAACCAGGACTGAACCAGGACTAAAACAGGACTAAACCAGGACTAAACCAGGACTAAAACAGGACTAAACCAGCACTAAACCAGGACTAAACCAGGTCTAAACCAGGACTAAAACCAGACTAAACTAGGACTAAACCAGCACTAAAGCAGCACTAAACTAGGACTAAACCAGGACTAAACCAGGACTAAAACCAGACTAAACTAGGACTAAACTAGGACTAAACCAGGACTAAACCAGGACTAAACCACGACTAAAACTGGACTAAACCAGGACTAAACCAGGACTAAAACCAGACTAAACTAGGACTAAACTAGGACTAAACCAGGACTAAACCAGAACTAAACCAGGACTAAACCAGGACTAAACCAGGACTAAAGATCTACTCACTGTTGTGCCTTGTTTTGTGTCGTGTTTTTTTTCAAACACTTCTCTGGCTTCTTCATGGTCACAGATTTCCTCCAGACACTCCCTCTCCAGGTTTCCTACAACAAGACGAGACCAGGACTAAACCAGGACTAAACCAGGACTAAACCAGGACTAAACCAGGACTAGACCAGGACTAGACCAGGACTAGACCAGGACCAGACCAGGACTAAACCTGGACTAAACCAGGACTAGACCAGGACTAAACCAGGACTAGACCAGGACCAGACCAGGACTAAACCTGGACTAGACCAGGACTAGACCAGGACTAGACCAGGACTAGACCTGGACTAGACCAGGACTAAACCTGGACTAGACCAGGACTAGACCAGAACTAGACCTGGACTAAGAGCAGAGCAGCTCTCACAGGAAGTGAGCTGCTCTGGATCCCAGAGTCGTACTGGTCATCAGTATCAGTATTGGTATCGGTATCTGTATCGGTATCAGTATCGGTATCGGTGGATCTCTGGACCTGTCAGTCTGAACAGAGGCGTGTGATTGGTGGGTTTGTACCTGCCTTCAGCTCCTCAAACAGCTGATTGGCTCTTTTGTTCCGCTGCAGCACCTGCGCCGCCTGCTGGTTCCCCAGGAACACTGCACCAAAGAGAAAACACACAACGAACTGGAACTGATGTACACCACAGCCCACCTGATGACATCACCAGGTGTAACAGCCACGTACACCACAGCCCACCTGATGACATCACCAGGTGTAACAGCCACGTACACCACAGCCCACCTGATGACATCACCAGGTGTAACAGCGACGTACACCACAGCCCACCTGATGACATCACCAGGTGTAACAGCGACGTACACCAGAGCCCACCTGATGACATCACCAGGTGTAACAGCGACGTACACCAGAGCCCACCTGATGACATCACCAGGTGTAACAGCGACGTACACCACAGCCCACCTGATGACATCACCAGGTGTAACAGCGACGTACACCACAGCCCACCTGATGACATCACCAGGTGTAACAGCGACGTACACCACAGCCCACCTGATGACATCACCAGGTGTAACAGCGACGTACACCACAGCCCACCTGATGACATCACCAGGTGTAACAGCGACGTACACCACAGCCCACCTGATGACATCACCAGGTGTAACAGCGACGTACACCACAGCCCACCTGATGACATCACCAGGTGTAACAGCGACGTACACCACAGCCCACCTGATGACATCACCAGACTAAACCAGGTCTAAACCAGGTCTAAACCAGGACTGAACCAGGACTGAACCAGAACTCAACCAGGACTGAACCAGGACTAAACCAGGACTAAACCAGGACTAAACCAGGACTAAACCAGGTCTAAACCAGGTCTAAACCAGGACTAGACCAGGACTAAACCAGGACTAAACCAGGACTAAACCAGGTCTAAACCAGATCTAAACCAGGACTAAACCAGGACTAAACCAGGTCTAAACCAGGTCTAAACCAGGACTAGACCAGGACCAAACCAGGTCTAAACCAGGTCTAAACCAGGTCTAAACCAGGACTAAACCAGGTCTAAACCAGGACTAAACCAGGTCTAAACCAGGACTGAACCAGGCCTAAACCAGGTCTAAACCAGGTCTAAACCAGGACTAGACCAGGACTAAACCAGGTCTAAACCAGGACTAAACCAGGACTAAACCAGGTCTAAACCAAGTCTAAACCAGGACTGAACCAGGTCTAAACCAGGTCTAAACCAGGTCTAAACCATGTCTAAACCAGGACTAAACCAGGTCTCAACCAGGACTAAACCAGGTCTAAACCATGTCTAAACCAGGACTAAACCAGGTCTAAACCAGGACTAAACCAGGTCTAAACCAGGACTAGACCAGGACTAAACCAGGTCTAAACCAGGACTAAACCAGGTCTAAACCAGGTCTAAACCAAGTCTAAACCAGGACTAAACCAGGACTAAACCAGGTCTAAACCAGGTCTAAACCAGGACTAAACCAGGACTAAACCAGGACTAAACCAGGTCTAAACCAGGACTGAACTAAAGCAGCTGAATCAGATTAAATAATGAATAATAATGATATTTTTGTACCATCGTGTGCAGAGCAGCAGCTGAGTCCAATGAGCAGGAAAATGAGAGTTTTCATGGTCCTGGTCCAAATCCGGCTCTGGGATGTTCTAAACCGAGACTCAAACCGGATCTAAACCGGGACTAGAGCAGGTCTGGCCCGGGTCTGAGTCTGGACCAGGGGCAAAGGCTGTCCATTATTTGTTTAAGTGACGTTTTCATCGTTTACTCTTCGGCTCTCCAAAGTTTAGGCTGAAATTTGCAAAGTCCGGCCTAAAAAAAAGAGTTTATAACAGTTAGATAAATATAACAGAAATGTTTGAGAACAGGAAGAGTGACTGGAAAGAGCGGAGCAAAATCACCAAATAAAATACAATAAAAATATGTACATATACACATATAACAGATATATATGTATACATATTTCGTTTACATATAGTAGTACATATTTAGGTTTATTTCTAGACACAAATAACACGTGTCCTGTGAAAATAACTCTTTAAACTAAACACTTTTATTATTTCTTTACTGTCATCGCTGTAAAATGGCGCCATCTCGTGGGTCTCGATTCGAACTGCGTCAAACGTTTTTTTCTTCTTTTTTTTTCTTTTCCGGTTAAACTTTGGACACTAAATTTGATTCAAAAATGATGCCATCTCGAATAATTCTCTCCTTACACAAAAAAGTGAGTTTTTTACCTTTTTGTTTTTGTTCAGGAGACGCCGCCCCTCGTCACGTCCCTTGCGTCAGTCTGCGTGCTGTGCGTCATAGGGCTTACGTCAGGCTACCATGTGGCTAACGTGACACCGGTAAACTCGGAGAAAGGGCTAAAGTCTCGGCTCGGGGGGAAATGTCGGTGTTTCACGACGAGGTGGAGATCGAGGACTTTGAGTTCGACGAGGACACGGAGACGTATTATTTTCCGTGTCCGTGCGGGGACCGGTTCGCCATCACCCGGGTGAGCTAACAGCTAACGATGCTAACAGGCTAACGGATCATAACAGAGTTTAGAACAGGTCCTGGTTCTGGTCCACGGCGGGGCTAGTCCTGCTTCATTTGTCCTGATGTTCCGACAGATTTCACTTTAATAACTCCAACTTTAGACAAGAACACGAGAATGTCCCGGATGGGAACAACAGCAATAGTGAACAGGGACTAAACCAGGTCTAAACCTGGGACTCAGCCAGGTCTAAACCAGAACGAGACCAGGGACTCTACCAGGTCTTAACCAGGAGTAAACGTGGTCTAAACCAGGTGTGTGGATGTTTCAGGAGGACCTGGAGAACGGGGAGGAGGTGGCCACGTGTCCGAGCTGCTCTCTCATCGTCAAAGTCATTTATGACAAGGTAATAGTACTCACTACTACTACTATTGTTAGTACTACTGCTGTACAGTACTACAGTAACATGAGTTAAAGTTCTGCGATCTTGGAGGTGTAAAGTTTCTGGTTTCCTGTGTTTTCTACAGGAGTTGTTCATGTCTGGAGAAACAGTCGCTGCTCCTTCAAACACGGCCAAACTAGAGCTGGTCCAGTCCTGAGTCTGACCTGGATCCAAGACCCGGACCAGAGACCAGGCTTCAGTGCAGGACCCAATCTCCACATATACCTCATTTATTTAACACATGGGAGGAAGAACCAGAGCAGAGAAACTGGACCTCAGGGTCCAGTCCTGGTTCTGTTCTCACTTCAACTTTTTTCATTTCAAATCTATTTATTTATGACTGGGATAAAGTGGATCAGAACCAGACTCAAAACCCTTGAATTTCACTTTTAAAGTCTGAATTTTTGATGATGGAGCTCCTGCAGCAGAACAGCGCCACCTGGAGACAATGACTGTGACCTCATCAAAGACTTCGATTATGCAAATATTATGCAAATATCATGTAAATAAATGACCCACAGAAAGGAAATCCATTTGATCTGACGGCTCATTTTGGTTTGTGTTTTATGAAGAATTAAAGAGTAGAAACCAGGAGCTGTTTTTTTAAATGTAATCACCATTTTATCCACAACACGAGGAGGACGACTGGATTAACAATAATATTTTAATGTATTAAATGTTTGAAAAACTGAACAGTAAAAGTTTTATCAAATAATGACCATAATAAAAATGCTGTCACATAAAACAAGATTTCATATTTGTAAGAAGAACAAACAAAAATACTTTAGAACAAAGAAGTGATCATGTTTTTATACTTACTGATGTTCAGTATGTTCAGTACTTTGAGTTTCTCTAGTCTCGTTTCTACTCTACGTGAACTCTTCCACCTCAGGAAAGAAGCAGTTTTATACTTTCATATTTAGAGGTGTCAAACATACAGAACTTCACCTTCTGTAGTGTGTCTGAAATGGGTCTAAACCAGGACTAAAGGCCCATAGCAGGTTAACAGCAGAACTAAACCTGGACCAAAGTGGGTCTAGACCAGGTCTAAAGCAGGACTCAGACTCAGGTGAGCTCAAAAACATGGTCGTCGTCATCTCCATCTCTGTGCTGTTCCTCGTCCTGTTGCTCTTCTTCGTGGCATTCCAAGATGGCCGCCATGGGAGCTGCACGGGTCCGAGACGAGAACCAGCGGCCGGCGCCACAGGGAGGGGTCAGAGGGGTCAGAGGTCCACAGGGAGGGGTCAGAGGTCCACAGGGAGGGGTCAGAGGGGTCAGAGGTCCACAGGGAGGGGTCAGAGGGGTCAGAGGTGCACAGGGAGGGGTCCGAGGGGTCAGAGGTCCACAGGGAGGGGTCAGAGGGTTACAGAGGCGCTCCACAGCAGAGACACGTGGCACAGAGCTGAAATAGACGCCCTTCTTCAGGAGCAGGGCCTTAAAGCTGTGAGTGTGTGGTAACCTCTGAACTGTGGGCACAGGGCGGGGGTCAGCGGGGGTCACGGGAGGAGAGGGGGAGGAAGAGGAGGAGGAGAATACGCCCGAATCTTTACGCCCAAACATCTTCCTCTTGGACCTGAGAAACAGAAGCACAGAGTTTAAATAACCGTCATAAGAGTCACTGCTACAGTAATGCAGGTTATACACATAAGTGTGTCTACATCTATGTGTATGTGTATGTACATTATGTATATGTACATTATGTGTATGTGGATGTACATTATGTGTATGTACATTATGTGTATGTGGATGTACATTATGTATATGTACATTATGTGTATGTGTATGTACATTATGTGTATGTACATTATGTATATGTGTATGTACATTATGTGTATGTACATTATGTGTATGTACATTATGTGTATGTGTATGTGTATGTACATTATGTATATGTGTATGTACATTATGTGTATGTACATTATGTATATGTGTATGTGTATGTACATTATGTATATGTGTATGTACATTATGTGTATGTACATTATGTATATGTGTATGTGTATGTACATTATGTATGTGTATGTACATTATGTGTATGTACATTATGTATATGTACATTATGTATATGTGTATGTGTATGTACATTGTGTATGTGTATGTACATTATGTATATGTACATTATGTATATGTGTATGTGTATGTACATTGTGTATGTGTATGTACATTATGTATATGTGTATGTACATTATGTGTATGTACATTATGTATATGTGTATGTACATTATGTATATGTGTATGTACATTATGTGTATGTGCATTATGTATATGTGTATGTACATTATGTGTATGTGTATGTACATTATGTATATGTGTATGTACATTATGTATATGTGTATGTACATTATGTATATGTGTATGTACATTATGTGTATGTACATTATGTATATGTGTATGTACATTATGTGGATGTGCATTATGTATGTGTATGTACATTATGTGTATGTACATTATGTGTATGTACATTATGTATATGTGTATGTACATTGTGTATGTGTATGTACATTATGTGTATGTGTATGTACATTGTGTATGTACATTATGTGTATGTACATTATGTATATGTACATTATGTATATGTGTATGTACATTATGTATATGTGTATGTACATTATGTGTATGTGTATGTACATTATGTATATGTGTATGTACATTATGTATATGTGTATGTACATTATGTGGATGTGCATTATGTATGTGTATGTACATTATGTGTATGTGTATGTACATTATGTATATGTGTATGTACATTATGTATATGTGTATGTACATTATGTGTATGTGTAGGTACATTATGTATATGTGTATGTACATTATGTGGATGTGCATTATGTATGTGTATGTACATTATGTGTATGTGTATTGTGTATGTGTATGTACATTATGTGTATGTGTATGTACATTATGTATATGTACATTATGTATATGTGTATGTACATTGTGTATGTGTATGTACATTATGTGTAATGTACATTATGTGTATGTACATTATGTATATGTACATTATGTATATGTGTATGTACATTATGTGTATGTGTATGTACATTATGTGTATGTGTATGTACATTATGTATATGTACATTATGTATATGTGTATGTACATTGTGTATGTGTATGTACATTATGTGTATGTACATTATGTATATGTACATTATGTATATGTGTATGTACATTATATGGATGTGTATGTATATTATGTATATGTGTATGTACATTATGTATATGTGTATGTACATTATGTGTATGTACATTATGTATATGTACATTATGTATATGTGTATGTACATTATGTGGATGTGTATGTACATTATGTATATGTGTATATACATTATGTGGATGTGCATTATGTATATGTGTATGTACATTATGTGTATGTACATTATGTATATGTGTATGTACATTATGTATATGTACATTATGTGTATGTGCATTATGTATGTGTATGTACATTATGTATATGTGTATGTACATTATATATATGTATATGTGTATGTACATTATGTGTATGTACATTATGTGTATGTACATTATGTATATGTGTATGTACATTATGTGTATGTACATTATGTGTATGTGTATGTACATTATGTGTATGTGTATGTACATTATGTATATGTGTATGTACATTATGTGTATGTGTATGTACATTATATATATGTATATGTGTATGTATATGTGTATGTACATTATGTGTATGTACATTATGTGTATGTACATTATGTGTATGTGTATGTACATTATGTATATGTGTATGTATATGTGTATGTACATTATGTATATGTGTATGTACATTATGTATATGTGTATGTATATGTGTATGTACATTATGTATATGTGTATGTATATGTGTATGTACATTATGTATATGTGTATGTATATGTGTATGTACATTATGTATATGTGTATGTATATGTGTATGTACATTATATATATGTGTATACAGGGGAACTGGAGCTGTCCAGCACTGGGGCAGGCTGATGGACTAAAGGTTTGATCACAATAGAAAACATTGGTGATCCCATTGGGCACTGCACTTTTCCAAGATGATTTTTATTCCCAAATCATTTTAGGTCAATACTGAGATTTAAATGTCTAGAATACAACATGAACTACATCGTACTAGAACTACAGAACTACAGTGTTCTAACACAGGAGAGCTACAGACTGGGCCTAGGCTGGGTCAGGCCTGGACTCAGGTCCAGACTCTGGTCTGGGCTCAGGTCCAGACTCTGGACTCTGGATGTACCTTTAGTCTCACACGGCGCCCTCCCACACAGCACTGACGGGGCCAAAGTTGAAATGAAAAAATGAAAAGTGATTTTGAAGGATGAAGTTGTTCTCTGGTGGATTTGTGCGTTTGTACCTGTGGATGACGGCGAACAGATCGTCTGTGCTCCGAGTCTGAGCTGGAACTGTGAGCTCCTCGGCTGAAACTCCTCCAAACACGTCTGGAGGAAGAAAAGATGAGGACATAAGGTTCTGCTCTGGTCCTGTTTGTTAGGGGACATGTCTCCAGGTCTCTGGGTCACACTCAGGACCAGAGGGACCAGCTCCAGGTCTTGGTCATGACCTGAGCTCCCAGACACAGGGAGAACATGCAAACTCCACAGAAAGGCCTGGGAGGACTGAGGACTGAACCAGGACTAAACCAGGATTGAACCAGGACTAAAGCCGGACTCACCGTTCTCTTCTTCTCCCGGTTCTTGTATGAGCAGGTCGGGCAGGGACAGCTCCCCCTTGAGGCTGTTTGTGGAAAGTGCGCTGCTGAGGGACAGACAGCTCTGACCAATCAGGAGGTTTTGGTTTTGTTTCTTTCGTCTTGGAGGTTTTTTCACGGGCGTTCTCTCCATCACGCCCTTGTCCTCGGCCGCAGACCCTCTCCTCTGGAAGTCTGTCCCAAAACTGTTCCTCTGCCAAATCTCACCCGGAACGTTCACATTTTGTCCATAGAGTCCCATACACGGCTCCTCCTCGGTCAGGACATCTCCAGAGCGGTGAGAATTCCCCCGGGCACAGACACCCGTCACTCTCCTGTCCTGCTCCAGAAGCTCCCGTCGCTTCTCTGTGTTCCTCAGACTCCAGATGTTTTCCCCGGAGCTCCCGACGTTCATCACACGACTCCGGTACGAGCCCAGGTTTTCCAGGTTTTCCATCCAGGAGTTCTGATGGTCTTCAAATCTCAGAACGTCTCCTCCGTTTTGCGACGCGTCCAAACTCTGCCATGTTACGTCATCGCTTTCACGTCTCTGTCCACTGAATGCTGAAGTAGTAATATTAGTATCCCCAAAAGTGCGTTCATCTGTCTCGGGCTTCCTGCTAAAATCAGAAGAACCATTTCGTAGAAATCCACCGTCTCCTCGCACACGTCTGCTCAAACCCGCCTCCTCTGCGTTTCCATCGTTCATTCCACTTTTTGGTTTGAGACTTTCTGTACAAATATAAACAGCAGCTCCACAGTTTTCCAAAGTAGAATTATTGTCAGATTTCCTCACAGTCCAAACCTCAGATTCCTCCTCCTTTCTCCAGATCTGCTCTGGTGTCCTGGGGGAGCCGGGCTTTGATGCGGGGCTGGTTTGTGTTGCCAGGTCTGGTTTCTTGTGTGGAAGTGGAGGCTTGTGTCTCCACGGTGAGTTGAAGCTGTGATCATTTGGAGCGTTTTGTGCTTTTTCAGACACTTTCTGGTCTCTCTTCGGGGTTCTGCTGAGGAGCCCCAGGATGCCCAGGTCCGGCTTCGTGGGCAGGGCGGGTTTGAGTGGAGACGGGGTTTTGCTGGGGCTGAATGTTTCCTCCTGCTCGCTCCGTCCTCCTCCACACAGGCTCCAGTACTGGGACTCCTCTGCCTCAGGAACCTCAGAGTCTGGAGTTTTAACCCTGGGTCTGTTCAAACGTGTCTCTTGAATCTTTTCGTTTTCACTCCCGTCGGGTCCGTTCACGTCGTAGTACGAACACTTCCCTTTGCTTTTACCTTTCGGTTTCTGCGCGGTTGACTCATTGGAGCTCAGACGGTCGGCCGGGTCCAGCCTCGTGCTCTGGGCTAACGTGGCGTACATATGCAGGAACGCCTCGTGTCTCCCCTTAAACTCATGGCTCCGACTCACCTCTGCTGTGAGATCTTCCAGGTTCTGCTGGATCTGTGTCCTGACGTAGTTCTCGGTGGTTTGCAGCTTGAGCGGCGTCACATTCATGATCTGTGCGTTTTGGATTCTCAGACCTGAGCTGCGGATTTCGGCGGACACCGTTTTGAGATGATTTTCTTTTGACCAAACGTCCCTGATCTCTGGACCATCCCTCACACTCGGTTCTGTTTTTGTACAAACTTCAGACTCTGGACTTCGCCGTCCTGTTTGTGTCTCTGTGAACTCCTCGGGGTCATAGGTCAGGTCTCTGGACACTGATGAATCGTTGTTTTGAAGCGCTGATTGGTCAATAATTTCTTCCAAAACTCGAAGAACTGCTTCGATTTCGTCTAAAGCGAATTCCTGGTTCATTTCTGCTTCTGTCCAACATTGTTTTGGTTCTGAAACTCCACTTTTCCTGTCGCTGGAGGCCTCTGGTCTGCTCAGAACTTCACTGTCTTCAAAGGTGTTTCTGATCGGAGCTCCTTCGGTGCAGCAAACATCGCCGTAAACATGGTCACAGTTCTCTGTCTGAGCGACAAACACCTTTGCTTCTTCTGTCTGCTCAAGTCCATCATTTTGTTGTGTTATGTTTGGAATAAAAACCTCTCTGACTTCTCCCTCAGACTGTTCCGTCCACTCGGCCCTGAGGAACTCTTCACCGTCTGGAGGAGGATCTGCAGAGAGACGGTTCTTAGAGCGCTCAGATCCTTCAGGAGTTTTACAAACAGTTTTTGTTGCACTGGAAGTTTCTTGTGTGTGTTTCTGAGAAGACTTCCTCTCGTGGCTCAGACTTTCGCCGTGCTCCTGTTCGTGGATTTGCGGCGTTACGGTGATGCAGGAGGCGGAGCTGGCTTTCCTGCGCACAAGTTCCAGATTTGGGTTTTCTTTATTCTCAGAGTTTGTGGCGTCGATTGTCGGGAGAGAGCTGGCTCGGGTGAATTCTTGGCTTTTGACGGAGCGAAGTTTGACATTTTTTAGAACTTGAGTTGTGACGACGGGAGAGGACGGAGCGACGGGAGAGGACGGGGCGACGGGAGAGGACAGAGCGACGGGAGAGGACAGAGCGACGGGAGAGGACAGAGCGACGGGAGAGGACGGAGCGACGGGAGAGGACGGGGCGACGGGAGAGGACGGAGCGACGGGAGAGGACGGGGCGACGGGAGAGGACGGGGCGACGGGAGAGGACGGAGCGACGGGAGAGGACGGAGCGACGGGAGAGGACGGAGCGACGGGAGAGGACGGGGCGACGGGAGAGGACGGGGCGACGGGAGAGGACGGAGCGACGGGAGAGGACAGCGCGACGGGAGAGGACGGGGCGACGGGAGAGGACAGAGCGACGGGAGAGGACAGAGCGACGGGAGAGGACGGAGCGACGGGAGAGGACAGAGCGACGGGAGAGGACAGAGCGACGGGAGAGGACAGAGCGACGGGAGAGGACGGAGCGACGGGAGAGGACGGAGCGACGGGAGAGGACGGGGCGACGGGAGAGGACGGAGCGACGGGAGAGGACGGGGCGACGGGAGAGGACTGTGCGACGGGAGAGGACAGAGCGACGGGAGAGGACGGGGCGACGGGAGAGGACAGAGCGACGGGAGAGGACAGAGCGACGGGAGAGGACGGGGCGACGGGAGAGGACGGAGCGACGGGAGAGGACGGGGCGACGGGAGAGGACGGAGCGACGGGAGAGGACGGAGCGACGGGAGAGGACGGAGCGACGGGAGAGGACGGGGCGACGGGAGAGGACGGGGCGACGGGAGAGGACAGAGCGACGGGAGAGGACGGAGCGACGGGAGAGGACGGGGCGACGGGAGAGGACGGAGCGACGGGAGAGGACGGGGCGACGGGAGAGGACGGGGCGACGGGAGAGGACAGAGCGACGGGAGAGGACAGAGCGACGGGAGAGGGCAGAGCGACGGGGGAGGACGGGCGACGGGAGAGGACGGGGCGACGGGAGAGGACGGGGCGACGGGAGAGGACGGGCGACGGGAGAGGACTGAGCGACGGGAGAGGACGGGGCGACGGGAGAGGACAGGGCGACGGGAGAGGACGGGGTGACGGGAGAGGACAGGGCGACGGGAGAGGACAGGGCGACGGGAGAGGACAGAGCGACGGGAGAGGACAGAGCGACGGGAGAGGACAGAGCGACGGGAGAGGACAGAGCGACGGGAGAGGACGGGGCGACGGGAGAGGACGGAGCGACGGGAGAGGACGGAGCGACGGGAGAGGACGGAGCGACGGGAGAGGACGGAGCGACGGGAGAGGACGGAGCGACGGGAGAGGACAGAGCGACGGGAGAGGACAGAGCGACGGGAGAGGACAGAGCGACGGGAGAGGACAGAGCGACGGGAGAGGACAGAGCGACGGGAGAGGACAGAGCGACGGGAGAGGACGGGGCGACGGGAGAGGACAGGGCGACGGGAGAGGACGGGGCGACGGGAGAGGACGGAGCGACGGGAGAGGACGGAGCGACGGGAGAGGACGGGGCGACGGGAGAGGACAGAGCGACGGGAGAGGACAGAGCGACGGGAGAGGACGGAGCGACGGGAGAGGACAGAGCGACGGGAGAGGACGGAGCGACGGGAGAGGACGGGGCGACGGGAGAGGACGGGGCGACGGGAGAGGACGGGGCGACGGGAGAGGACAGAGCGACGGGAGAGGACGGAGCGACGGGAGAGGACAGGGCGACGGGAGAGGACAGAGCGACGGGAGAGGACAGAGCGACGGGAGAGGACGGAGCGACGGGAGAGGACAGAGCGACGGGAGAGGACAGAGCGACGGGAGAGGACGGGGCGACGGGAGAGGACGGGGCGACGGGAGAGGACAGAGCGACGGGAGAGGACAGAGCGACGGGAGAGGACGGGGTGATGGGAGAGAACGGGGTGATGGGAGAGGACGGGGCGAAGGACGGGGTGATGGGAGAGGACGGGGTGATGGGAGAGGACGGGGTGATGGGAGAGGACGGGGTGATGGGAGAGGACGGGGCGACGGGAGAGGACGAGGCGATGGGAGAGGACGGAGCGACGGGAGAGGACAGAGCGACGGACAGAGCGACGGGAGAGGACGGGGCGACGGGAGAGGACGGGGCGACGGGAGAGGACGGGGCGACGGGAGAGGACGGGGCGACGGGAGAGGACGGGGCGACGGGAGAGGACGGGGCGACGGGAGAGGACGGGGCGACGGGAGAGGACAGAGCGACGGGAGAGGACAGAGCGACGGGAGAGGACGGGGTGATGGGAGAGAACGGGGTGATGGGAGAGGACGGGGCGAAGGACGGGGTGATGGGAGAGGACGGGGTGATGGGAGAGGACGGGGTGACGGGAGAGGACGGGGTGATGGGAGAGGACGGGGTGATGGGAGAGGACGGGGCGACGGGAGAGGACGAGGCGATGGGAGAGGATGGGGCGATGGGAGAGGATGGGGCGAAGGACGGGGTGATGGGAGAGGACGGGGTGATGGGAGAGGACGAGGCGAAGGACGGGGTGACGGGAGAGGACGGGGTGACGGGAGAGGACGGGGTGATGGGAGAGGACGAGGCGATGGGAGAGGACGGGGCGACGGGAGAGGACAGGGCGACGGGAGAGGACGGGGCGACGGGAGAGGACGGGGTGATGGGAGAGGACGGGGTGAAGGACGGGGTGATGGGAGAGGACGGGGTGTAGGACGGGGTGATGGGAGAGGATGGGGCGATGGGAGAGGATGGGGCGAAGGACGGGGTGATGGGAGAGGACGGGGTGATGGGAGAGGACGGGGTGATGGGAGAGGACGGGGCGAAGGACGGGGTGATGGGAGAGGACGGGGTGAAGGACGGGGTGATGGGAGAGGACGGGGTGATGGGAGAGGACGGGGTGATGGGAGAGGACGGGGTGAAGGACGGGGTGATGGGAGAGGACGGGGTGATGGGAGAGGACGGGGTGAAGGACGGGGTGATGGGAGAGGACGGGGTGAAGGACGGGGTGATGGGAGAGGACGGGGTGAACAGTTTTGGGAGCCGTTGTGGAGAAGGAGGAGATCTTGTGGAGTTTTGAGGTAGACTTTGGGCGGTGTCACGGATCGTGAGGGTAACAGGAAGTCGCTGGGGTGAAGGAGGAAGTGGCGGAGGAGGAGGGAGGGATGAGCGTGGAGGGAGAAGAGGAGGAGGAGGAGGTAAAGACGAAGGAGAGATGGGGAAACGATTAGGAGAGGTGAAGTTTGGATGGTTAGCAGCTCTTAAAGGAGAGGTACGGATCTGGTAGGACAACACAGGAAGTTTAGGGTTCGAATCAGAAAGTGGAGGAGGAGGAGGGAGGAAGGATGATGGAGGGAGAAGAGGAGGAGGAGGAGGTGAAGGAGGTAGAGGAGAAGAAGGTGGAGAGGGAGACAAAATGGTGGAGTTAGCAGTGTTTGAAGGACGAGTACGGATCAGGTCGGAGCTGACAGGAAGTGGATGGTTAAATACAGGAAGTGGGGGAGGAGACAGGGGGGATTTGGGAGGAGGAAGAGGAGGAGGTGGAGGTGTGGAGCGATTCGGAGCGTCGCTTTGACTGTTTGAATTTACGCAGACAGGAAGTTGTTGGTTGAAAAGAGGAAGTGAAGGCGGAGGAGGCGTTTCTGCAGTGGAGGAGGAGGAGGAGGAGGAGGAGGAGGAGCGCAGGGACGTGGTGCGCTCTGGAGGTCTGGGTTTGAGTCCAGACCTGGGTCTGGACCGGGACTTGGGTCTGGCCTGTGGGGGGTTGTTCCTGGAGGGCGACGCCTGACGACACAAAAACACAGAAACAAAAAGAGACATTTTGATTTGACCCAGCGACCCACAGGAGTCATGTGATGCTCTGCTGCGTTCTGATTGGACAATATTTATTATTAAGGTTTTTGTCAATAAGATTAAATCTGCATGAGAAACGAGATCAGAATTTAAAATCTAAATCTTACAGCAGTAGAACATACCTGTGTAACAGTAGTATTATACTATTAGTATTATACTATTAGTATTATAGTAGTAGTATTATAGTAGTAGTATTATAGTAGTAGTATATACCTGTGTAACAGTAGTATTATACTATTAGTATTATACTATTAGTATTATAGTAGTAGTATTATAGTAGTAGTATTATAGTAGTAGTATATACCTGTGTAACAGTAGTATTATACTATTAGTATTATAGTAGTAGTATTATAGTAGTAGTATTATAGTAGTAGTATTATAGTAGTAGTATATACCTGTGTAACAGTAGTATTATACTATTAGTATTATAGTAGTTGTATTATAGTAGTAGTATTATAGTAGTAGTATTATAGTAGTAGTATATACCTGTGTAACAGTAGTATTATACTATTAGTATTATACTATTAGTATTATAGTAGTAGTATTATAGTAGTAGTATATACCTGTGTAACAGTAGTATTATACTATTAGTATTATAGTAGTTGTATTATAGTAGTAGTATATACCTGTGTAACAGTAGTATTATACTATTAGTATTATAGTAGTAGTATTATAGTAGTAGTATTATAGTAGTAGTATATACCTGTGTAACAGTAGTATTATACTATTAGTATTATAGTAGTAGTAGTATTATAGTAGTAGTATTATAGTAGTAGTATATACCTGTGTAACAGTAGTATTATACTATTAGTATTATAGTAGTAGTATTATAGTAGTAGTAGTATTATAGTAGTAGTATTATAGTAGTAGTATATACCTGTGTAACAGTAGTATTATAGTAGTAGTATTATAGTAGTAGTATTATAGTAGTAGTATTATAGTAGTAGTATATACCTGTGTAACAGTAGTATTATACTATTAGTATTATAGTAGTAGTATTATAGTAGTAGTATTATAGTAGTAGTATTATAGTAGTAGTATATACCTGTGTAACAGTAGTATTATACTATTAGTATTATAGTAGTTGTATTATAGTAGTAGTATTATAGTAGTAGTATATACCTGTGTAACAGTAGTATTATACTATTAGTATTATAGTAGTAGTATTATAGTAGTAGTATTATAGTAGTAGTATTATAGTAGTAGTATATACCTGTGTAACAGTAGTATTATACTATTAGTATTATAGTAGTTGTATTATAGTAGTAGTATATACCTGTGTAACAGTAGTATTATACTATTAGTATTATAGTAGTAGTATTATAGTAGTAGTATTATAGTAGTAGTATATACCTGTGTAACAGTAGTATTATACTATTAGTATTATAGTAGTAGTATTATAGTAGTAGTATTATAGTAGTAGTATATACCTGTGTAACAGTAGTATTATACTATTAGTATTATACTATTAGTATTATAGTAGTAGTATTATAGTAGTAGTATATACCTGTGTAACAGTAGTATTATAGTAGTAGTATTATAGTAGTAGTAGTATTATAGTAGTAGTATTATAGTAGTAGTATATACCTGTGTAACAGTAGTATTATAGTAGTAGTATTATAGTAGTAGTATATACCTGTGTAACAGTAGTATTATACTATTAGTATTATAGTAGTAGTATTATAGTAGTAGTAGTATTATAGTAGTAGTATTATAGTAGTAGTATATACCTGTGTAACAGTAGTATTATACTATTAGTATTATAGTAGTAGTATTATAGTAGTAGTAGTATTATAGTAGTAGTATTATAGTAGTAGTATATACCTGTGTAACAGTAGTATTATACTATTAGTATTATAGTAGTAGTATTATAGTAGTAGTAGTATTATAGTAGTAGTATATACCTGTGTAACAGTAGTATTATACTATTAGTATTATAGTAGTAGTATTATAGTAGTAGTAGTATTGTAGTAGTAGTATTGTAGTAGTAGTATTATAGTAATAACAATAATAATGCATCAGTTTTATACAGCGCTTTTCTGGACACTCAAAGACGCTTTACAGCATTATTCACTCACTCCAGACCCGGTGGTGTAAACTACTATTGTAGCCACAGCTGCCCTGGGGCAGACTGACGGAAGTGAGGCTCCAATCTGCACCATCGGCCCCTCCGACCACCACCACCATCACACACACCACTTTCATACTAGGCAATGTGGGTGAGGTGCCTTGCCTAAGGACACTACGACAGTTTTTGCCACTGGCCCCACTGTGGCCCCTGGAATTCCCAGTGTCTCCATCCAAGTCCTGACCAGGCCCTGCTGAGCTTCTGAGATCTGACGGGATCAGGCTTTGACGAGCCGGTGTGGCCACAAGTAGTAGTAGTATTGTAGTAGTAGTATTATAGTAGTAGTATTATAGTAGTAGTAGTATTGTAGTAGTAGTATTATAGTAGTAGTATTATAGTAGTAGTAGTATTGTAGTAGTAGTATTATAGTAGTAGTATTATAGTAGTAGTAGTATTGTAGTAGTAGTATTATAGTAGTAGTATTATAGTAGTATTGTAGCAGCAGTATTGTAGTAGTAGTATTATAGCAGTAGTAGTATTGTAGTAGTAGTATTATAGCAGCAGTATTATAGCAGTAGCAGTATTGTAGTAGTAGTATTATAGTAGTAGTATTATAGTAGTAGTAGTATTGTAGTAGTATTGTAGTAGTAGTATTGTAGCAGTAGTATTATAGCAGCAGTAGTTGTTGTAGTAGTATTATAGTAGTAGTATTATAGTAGTAGTAGTATTATAGTAGTAGTATTATAGTAGTAGTATTGTAGTAGTAGTATTATAGTAGTAGTATTGTAGTAGTATTGTAGTAGTAGTATTGTAGTAGTAGTATTATAGTAGTAGTAGTATTGTAGTAGTAGTATTATAGTAGTAGTATTATAGTAGTAGTAGTATTGTAGTAGTAGTATTATAGTAGTAGTATTATAGTAGTAGTAGTATTGTAGTAGTAGTATTATAGTAGTAGTATTGTAGTAGTATTGTAGTAGTAGTATTGTAGTAGTAGTATTATAGTAGTAGTATTATAGTAGTAGTAGTATTGTAGTAGTAGTATTATAGTAGTAGTATTATAGTAGTAGTAGTATTGTAGTAGTAGTATTATAGTAGTAGTATTATAGTAGTAGTATTGTAGTAGTAGTATTGTAGTAGTAGTATTGTAGTAGTAGTATATACCTGTGTAACAGCAGTATTTGTACTGTGCTCCTCTTGTTCAGGTCCAAACGTTCTCGTGGTCCCGCCCTTGGTCCCGCCTTTGGTCCCGCCCTTGGTCCCGCCCTTGGTCCCGCCCTTGGTCCCGCCCTTGGTCCCGCCTTTGGTCCCAGCCTTGGGTTTGCTCTTCGTCCTCGGGACCCAGGGGTCGTCAAACGGAATCGAACCATCGACCCTCTCACTAACGGGACCAGGAGTAGAATCCTCTCCTTCCCTCCTCCTCTGCAGGCTCAGGCGAGGAGGTTTGGGCCTTTGGGTGCGGCGTCCTGGAGCTCCTGGAGCTCCTGGAGGTCCTGGAGCTCCTAGAAATGAGATCATATCCATAACATGTGGAAAGTACACTAATGTAGTGAATACTGAGACTCAAACTCCCAGAATCCTCTGCTCTAATGTAGTGAATACTGAGACTCAAACTCCCAGAATCCTCTGCTCTAATGTAGTGAATACTGAGACTCAAACTCCCAGAATCCTCTGCTCTAATGTAGTGAATACTGAGACTCAAACTCCCAGAATCCTCTGCTCTAATGTAGTGAATACTGAGACTCAAACTCCCAGAATCCTCTGCTCTAATGTAGTGAATACTGAGACTCAAACTCCCAGAATCCTCTGCTCTGCGTTTGGAGCTTTGCAGATGTAACAGATGAATAAAAAAGATTTCCTCAAACATGTGAATGAAACAAACACGACTCCAGCTCTGAGTGTGATGAGGAACATCAGAACATCTGAACATCAGAACATCAGAACATCAGAACATCTGAACATCAGAACCTCTGAACCTCTGAACCTCTGAACATCTGAACCTCTGAACCTCTGAACCTCTGAACATCTGAACCTCTGAACCTCTGAACCTCTGAACCTCTGAACCTCTGAACCTCTGAACATCTGAACATCTGAACATCAGAACATCAGAACATCAGAACCTCAGAACCTCAGAACCTCAGAACATCTGAACATCAGAACCTCAGAACATCTGAACATCAGAACCTCAGAACCTCAGAACATCTGAACCTCTGAACATCTGAACCTCAGAACATCTGAACCTCAGAACATCTGAACCTCAGAACATCTGAACCTTAGAACCTCAGAACCTCAGAACATCAGAACATCTGAACATCTGAACATCAGAACCTCTGAACCTCAGAACATCTGAACCTCAGAACATCTGAACCTCAGAACATCTGAACCTTAGAACCTCAGAACATCAGAACCTCTGAACCTCAGAACCTCAGAACCTCTGAACATCTGAACCTCAGAACATCTGAACCTCAGAACCTCAGAACCTCTGAACCTCAGAACATCTGAACCTCTGAACATCAGAACATCAGAACATCAGAACCTCAGAACCTCAGAACCTCAGAACCTCAGAACATCTGAACATCAGAACCTCAGAACATCTGAACATCAGAACCTCAGAACCTCAGAACATCTGAACCTCTGAACCTCAGAACATCTGAACCTCTGAACATCTGAACCTCAGAACATCTGAACCTTAGAACCTCAGAACCTCTGAACATCTGAACCTCAGAACATCAGAACATCTGAACATCAGAACCTCTGAACCTCTGAACCTCTGAACATCTGAACCTCTGAACCTCAGAACCTCTGAACATCTGAACCTCAGAACCTCAGAACATCTGAACATCAGAACCTCAGAACATCTGAACATCAGAACCTCAGAACCTCAGAACATCTGAACCTCTGAACATCTGAACCTCAGAACATCTGAACCTCAGAACATCTGAACCTCAGAACATCTGAACCTAAGAACCTCAGAACATCAGAACATCAGAACATCTGAACATCTGAACCTCTGAACATCAGAAGCTCTGAACATCAGAACCTCAGAACATCTGAACCTCAGAACCTCAGAACATCAGAACATCTGAACATCTGAACATCAGAACCTCTGAACCTCAGAACCTCAGAACCTCTGAACATCTGAACCTCAGAACATCTGAACCTCAGAACCTCAGAACCTCTGAACCTCAGAACATCTGAACCTCTGAACATCTGAACCTCTGAACATCTGAACCTCAGAACCTCTGAACCTCTGAACATCTGAACCTCAGAACATCTGAACCTCAGAACCTCAGAACCTCTGAACATCTGAACATCAGAACATCTGAACATCAGAACATCAGAACCTCTGAACCTCTGAACCTCAGAACCTCAGAACATCTGAACCTCTGAACATCTGAACCTCAGAACATCTGAACCTCAGAACATCTGAACCTCAGAACCTCAGAACCTCAGAACATCTGAACATCTGAACCTCTGAACATCAGAACATCTGAACCTCAGAACCTCAGAACCTCAGAACATCTGAACATCAGAACATCTGAACCTCAGAACCTCAGAACCTCAGAACATCTGAACCTCGGAACCTCGGAACCTCTGAACATCTGAACCTCAGAACCTCAGAACATCAGAACATCAGAACATCTGAACCTCAGAACCTCAGAACCTCTGAACATCAGAACATCTGAACCTCAGAACCTCAGAACCTCAGAACATCTGAACATCAGAACATCTGAACCTCAGAACCTCAGAACCTCAGAACATCTGAACCTCAGAACCTCAGAACCTCAGAACCTCTGAACCTCTGAACATCTGAACATCAGAACATCTGAACATCTGAACATCTGAACATCTGAACATCAGAACACGGTTAAAGCGTCTGTGGGATTCTGGAGCGTTCTTAATTACACTGACGTCATGTTTAATCACTGAGGCCGTGAGAATCGTGTCGTGACATTACAGAATCATCCAGACGTACCTGCAGGTGCAGCTGTGTGGGCTGGAGGTTCTGCTGGAGGTTCTGCTGGAGGTTCTGCTGGAGGTTCTGCTGGAGGTTGGGCTGTCGGTCTTGCTTTAGCCTGGGTTGTAGACGTTGTAGATGTTGGACCTGCTGGGTGTCGGGTTGGGCCTCTGAGCGACTGGTTGCGGACGGGAGGAGCAGGAGGGCACTTGGACTTCCTCACAGAGAAGTTTCTGGAAAGGGAGGAACCAGTGGAGCTCAGCGAGGCCTGTGATTGGCTGCAGGCTCTGTCCAGGCTGAAGGAGGCGTTTGAGAGCGACTCCGAGCGCAGAGAGCTGCACGACGGAGAAGACGGAGCCGCCGTGTCGTTAGGATGGAAACAGCGGCCCGGATGTGAGGGGTTCTCCTCCGTGTTCCAGCGTAAAGACTCGTCTGACGGAGAAGAGTTCGGGTGGAAGTTCAGAGAAGCGGAGGTGGACATGTCGTACTCCTCACCGTAACAGAGAGCGCTGTCCTCCAGGTCCGAGTGCACAGACTGATGTGAGGGAGAACCGGAGCACAGCACAGACTGATGTGAGGGAGAACCGGAGCACAGCACAGACTGATGTGAGGCAGAACCGGAGCACAGCACAGACTGATGTGAGGCAGAACCGGAGCACAGCACAGACTGATGTGAGGGAGAACCGGAGCACAGCACAGACTGATGTGAGGGAGAACCGGAGCACAGCACAGACTGATGTGAGGGAGAACCGGAGCACAGCACAGACTGATGTGAGGGAGAACCGGAGCACAGCACAGACTGATGTGAGGGAGAACCGGAGCACAGCACAGACTGATGTGAGGGAGAACCGGAGCACAGCACTGACTGATGTGAGGGAGAACCGGAGCACAGCACTGACTGATGTGAGGGAGAACCGGAGCACAGCACTGACTGATGTGAGGGAGAACCGGAGCACAGCAGCGGCTCACAGCTCCAGCCTTTCCCACAAACGGAGCCTGAGTCCTGGGCAGAGCTCAGGCTGGTGCTGGGGCTCAGGGCCCGGTACCTCCAGGGCTCCAGAGCAGAGCACCCGGACCCAGAGCCACAACCGGACCCAGAGCCACAACCGGACCCAGAGCCGCACCCGGACCCAGCGCCGCACCCGGACCTGGACCCAGCGCCGCACCCGGACCCAGAGCCGCACCCGGACCCAGCGCCGCACCCGGACCTGGACCCAGCGCCGCACCCGGACCCAGAGCCGCACCCGGACCCAGAGCCGCACCCGGACCCAGAGCCGCACCCGGACCCGGACCCAGAGCCGCACCCGGACCCAGAGCCGCACCCGGACCCAGCGTCGCCCTGGACACAAGACAGGATCAGGATCATTGGGTTAGACTCAAGATATTTACACAACAGGAGATTCAGATGTTCAAACAGAAACCAACATGGATCAAACTAAGGCAGGACTAAACCAGGACTAAACCAGGACTAAACCAGGACTAAACCAGGACTAAACCAGGACTAAACCAGGACTAAACCAGGACTAAAGCAGGACTAAACCAGGACTAAACCAGGACTAAACCAGGACTAAAGCAGGACTAAAGCAGGACTAAACCAGGACTAAAGCAGGACTAAAGCAGGACTAAACCAGGACTAAAGCAGGACTAAAGCAGGACTAAAGCAGGACTAAACCAGGACTAAAGCAGGACTAAAGCAGGACTAAAGCAGGACTAAACCAGGACTAAACCAGGACTAAACCAGGACTAAACCAGGACTAAACCAGGACTAAAGCAGGACTAAACCAGGACTAAACCAGGACTAAACCAGGACTAAAGCAGGACTAAAGCAGGACTAAACCAGGACTAAAGCAGGACTAAAGCAGGACTAAACCAGGACTAAAGCAGGACTAAAGCAGGACTAAAGCAGGACTAAACCAGGACTAAACCAGGACTAAACCAGGACTAAACCAGGACTAAAGCAGGACTAAACCAGGACTAAACCAGGACTAAACCAGGACTAAAGCAGGACTAAAGCAGGACTAAACCAGGACTAAAGCAGGACTAAAGCAGGACTAAACCAGGACTAAAGCAGGACTAAAGCAGGACTAAAGCAGGACTAAACCAGGACTAAAGCAGAACTAAAGCAGGACTAAAGCAGGACTAAACCAGGACTAAAGCAGGACTAAAGCAGGACTAAACCAGGACTAAACCAGGACTAAACCAGGACTAAAGCAGGACTAAACCAGGACTAAAGCAGGACTAAAGCAGGACTAAACCAGGACTAAACCAGGACTAAAGCAGGACTAAACCAGGACTAAAGCAGGACTAAAGCAGGACTAAAGCAGGACTAAACCAGGACTAAAGCAGGACTAAAGCAGGACTAAACCAGGACTAAACCAGGACTAAAGCAGGACTAAAGCAGGACTAAAGCAGGACTAAAGCAGGACTAAACCAGGACTAAACCAGGACTAAAGCAGGACTAAACCAGGACTAAACCAGGACTAAAGCAGGACTAAACCAGGACTAAAGCAGGACTAAAGCAGGACTAAACCAGGACTAAACCAGGACTAAACCAGGACTAAAGCAGGACTAAACCAGGACTAAAGCAGGACTAAAGCAGGACTAAAGCAGGACTAAACCAGGACTAAAGCAGGACTAAAGCAGGACTAAACCAGGACTAAACCAGGACTAAACCAGGACTAAAGCAGGACTAAAGCAGGACTAAAGCAGGACTAAACCAGGACTAAACCAGGACTAAACCAGGACTAAAGCAGGACTAAAGCAGGACTAAAGCAGGACTAAAGCAGGACTAAACCAGGACTAAAGCAGGACTAAAGCAGGACTAAAGCAGGACTAAAGCAGGACTAAAGCAGGACTAAACCAGGACTAAACCAGGACTAAACCAGGACTAAAGCAGGACTAAAGCAGGACTAAAGCAGGACTAAACCAGGACTAAACCAGGACTAAACCAGGACTAAAGCAGGACTAAAGCAGGACTAAAGCAGGACTAAACCAGGACTAAAGCAGGACTAAAGCAGGACTAAAGCAGGACTAAAGCAGGACTAAACCAGGACTAAACCAGGTCTAAACCAGGACTAAACCAGGACTAAACCAGGGCTGACACGCCTCTGCAACATCGCGTGGCGGTCGGGAACAGTACCTCTGGACTGGCAGACCGGGGTGGGGGTCCCTCTGTATAAAAAGGGGGACCGGAGGGTGTGTTCCAACTACAGGGGAATCACACTCCTCAGCCTCCCCGGTAAAGTCTATGCCAGGGGACTGGAGAGGAGAGTCCGGCCGATAGTCGAACCTCAGATTCAAGAGGAGCAGTGTGGTTTTCGGCCTGGTCGTGGAACACTGGACCAGCTCTACACCCTCCATCGGGTGCTCGAGGGTTCATGGGAGTTTGCCCAACCAGTCCACATGTGTTTTGTGGACCTGGAGAAGGCATTCGACCGTGTCCCTCGTGGTGCCCTGTGGGGGGTGCTCCGGGAGTATGGGGTCCGGGGCCCTTTGCTAAGGGCTGTCCGGTCCCTGTATGACCGGAGCAGGAGCTGTGGTGCCGGCAGTAAGTCAGACCTGTTCCCGGTGCATGTTGGACTCCAGGGCTGCCCTTTGTCACCGGTTCTGTTCATTGTATTTATGGACAGAATTTCTAGGTGCAGCCAGGGGCCGGAGGGGGTCCAGTTCGGGGACCACAGGATCTCATCGCTGCTTTTTGCGGATGATGTTGTCCTGTTGGCTCCATCGAACCAGGACCTGCACTGGGGCGGTTTGCAGCCGAGTGTGAAGCGGCCGGGATGAGAATCAGCTGTTCCAAATCCGAGGCCATGGTTCTGGACCGGAAAAAGGTGGATTGCCCTCTCCGGGTGGGTGGGGAGTCTCTGCCTCAAGTGGAGGAATTCAAGTATATCGGGGTCTTGTTCACGAGTGAAGGGAGGATGGAGCGTGAGATTGACAGGTGGATCGGTGCAGCGTCGGCAGTGATGCGGTCGCTGCATCGGACCTTTGTGGTGAAGATTTACCTCAATCTATGTTCCTACCCTCACCTATGGTCATGAGCTCTGGGTAATGACTGAAAGAACGAGATCGCGGATACAAGCGGCCGAAATGAGTTTCCTCCGCAGAGTGACCAGGCGCTCTCTTAGAGATAGGGGGAGGAGCTCGGTCACACGGGAGGAGCTTGGAGTAGAGTCGCTGCTCCTCCACGTCGAGAGGAGCCAGCTGAGGTGGCTCAGGCATCTGGTTCGGATGCCTCCTGGACGCCTCCCTCGGGAGGTGTTCCAGGCATGTCCCACCGGTAGGAGGCCCCGGGGAAGACCCAGGACACGGAGGAGGACTATGTCTCTCAGCTGGCCTGGGAACACCTCAGGGTCCGTCCGGAGGAGCTGGTGGAAGTGGCTGGGGAGAAGGAAGCTTGGGAACCCCTGCTTAGACTGCTGCCCCCGCGACCCGGCCCCGGATAAGCGGAAGAAGATGGATGGATAAAGCAGGACTAAACCAGGACTAAACCAGGACTAAAGCAGGACTAAACCAGGACTAAACCAGGACTAAAGCAGGACTAAAGCAGGACTAAAGCAGGACTAAAGCAGGACTAAACCAGGACTAAACCAGGACTAAACCAGGACTAAAGCAGGACTAAAGCAGGACTAAACCAGGACTAAAGCAGGACTAAAGCAGGACTAAACCAGGACTAAACCAGGACTAAAGCAGGACTAAAGCAGGACTAAACCAGGACTAAACCAGGACTAAACCAGGACTAAAGCAGGACTAAAGCAGGACTAAACCAGGGTTAAAGCAGGACTAAAGCAGGACTAAAGCAGGACTAAACCAGGACTAAACCAGGACTAAAGCAGGACTAAAGCAGGACTAAAGCAGGACTATAACAGGACTAAAGCAGGACTAAACCAGGACTAAACCAGGACTAAACCAGGACTAAAGCAGGACTAAAGCAGGACTAAACCAGGACTAAAGCAGAACTAAACCAGGACTAAAGCAGGACTAAAGCAGGACTAAAGCAGGACTAAACCAGGACTAAACCAGGACTATAACAGGACTAAAGCAGGACTAAACCAGGACTAAAGCAGGACTAAAGCAGGACTAAACCAGGACTATAACAGGACTAAAGCAGGACTAAACCAGGACTAAAGCAGGACTAAACCAGGACTATAACAGGACTAAAGCAGGACTAAAGCAGGACTAAACCAGGACTAAACCAGGACTAAACCAGGACTAAAGCAGTACTAAAGCAGGACTAAACCAGGACTAAACCAGGACTAAACCAGGACTAAACCAGGACTAAAGCAGGACTAAACCAGGACTAAAGCAGGACTAAAGCAGGACTATAACAGGACTAAACCAGGACTAAACCAGGACTAAAGCAGGACTAAAGCAGGACTAAAGCAGGACTAAAGCAGGACTAAAGCAGGACTATAACAGGACTAAAGCAGGACTAAACCAGGGTTAAAGCAGGACTAAAGCAGGACTAAAGCAGGACTAAACCAGGACTAAACCAGGACTAAAGCAGGACTAAAGCAGGACTAAACCAGGACTAAACCAGGACTAAAGCAGAACTAAACCAGGACTAAAGCAGGACTAAAGCAGGACTAAAGCAGGACTAAAGCAGGACTAAAGCAGGACTAAACCAGGACTAAAGCAGGACTAAACCAGGACTATAACAGGACTAAAGCAGGACTAAACCAGGACTAAACCAGGACTAAAGCAGGACTAAAGCAGGACTAAACCAGGACTAAAGCAGAACTAAACCAGGACTAAAGCAGGACTAAAGCAGGACTAAAGCAGGACTAAAGCAGGACTAAAGCAGGACTAAACCAGGACTAAAGCAGGACTAAACCAGGACTATAACAGGACTAAAGCAGGACTAAAGCAGGACTAAACCAGGACTAAACCAGGACTAGACCAGGACTAGACCAGGACTAGACCAGGACTAGACCAGGACTAAAGCAGGACTAAAGGAGGACTAAAGCAGGACTAAAGCAGGATTAAAGCAGGACTAAACCAGGACTAGACCAGGACTATAACAGGACTAAAGCAGGACTAAAGCAGGACTAAACCAGTTCTAAACCAGGACTAAACCAGGACTAAACCAGGACTAAACCAGGACTAGACCAGGACTAAACCAGGACTATAACAGGACTAAAGCAGGACTAAAGCAGGACTAAACCAGTTCTAAACCAGGACTAAACCAGGACTAAACCAGGACTAAACCAGGACTAGACCAGGACTAAACCAGGACTATAACAGGACTAAACCAGGCTGGAGTCTCACCTGGGCGTCTGCAGGTGAGTAGGAGATGGTCCTGCAGGAGGTGCTGCAGGAAGTGCTGTAGGAGGTGCTGTAGGGGGCGCTGTAGGGGGCGCTGTCTGGGCACTGTGAACAGGAAGTGGGCGTGGGTACTTCCTGTGGGTGGAGCCGTGTGGAGGAAGTGAGCGTGTGCATGAGGCTGGACAGGTCTCCTCTGGGGGCACGGATCCGACGAGGCTCCGTCCAGCTTCTCTGGTCCTGGTCCTGATCCTGGTCCTGGTCCTGGTCCTGGTCCTGGTCCCGGTGTGAGTCTGGGGGTCTGGAGGGACTTTGGACTAAGGACTGGAGCAGGTCTGGACCTGAGGAGGAACACAGCTCCAGTAAGGTTCAGGGTCCTTAGATCAGTCTGAGTCCTGGTCTAGTCCTGGTCTTACCTGGGTCCTGTCTGTAGTCCTGGTCTAGACCCTGGTCCTGGCTGTAGACCCGGTTTAGTCCGGGTCTGGTCCGGGTCAGACTGGGTCTTTGGTCTCTTTGGGACAGAGATCGGAGCAGAGACGCCTGACGCTCCAGACTCTGCCCTGAAACACAAGGAGGCACAGGGGTCCAGCTCCAGAGGGTCAGCGCCACAGCACAGGGGGTCAGAGATCAGGGGGTCGGGGGGGTCAGAGGGTCAGAGGTCAGGGGGTCAGCGCCACAGCACGGGGGGGTCGCTGGTTCTGTACCTGTGATGTCGATGGGCACGATGTCGGCCATGACGCTCTGGGCCCGCCTCCTCGTCACTTCCTCCGGCGTCGGCAGACCACAGGAAGTCCCGCCCTCCTCACAGGAAGCGCCCGGCCCCTCAAAACAGGAAGTCAGCACCAGAGGGGTCATGGGTCGAGTCCCGCCCACTACCAACCGCTCATCGTCATCAGAGTCCACCGAGGACTGAAACGAGACCGGGGTTAGTCCTGGTCTAGTCCTGGTTCAGTCTAAGTTTGGTTCAGGCACAAAACGACTTGTTCTCAGGACGTGAACGGCAAAGGAGAAAATCTGTCAACCGGACAAACGCTTTTAGCTCGAAAACGTTTGGCAGCTTCATCCAAGCCGCTGCTTCAGCTGTTTGTCCATTTGACAAAGTGAATTTCTCCTTTTCCAGTCTCATCTGAAGATGACCTGAAACCCAGAAGATCCAGAGAAACGTCCTCAGGTCCACAGATTTATTCTGAATTCAAGTCATTTTCAAACACACAAGAAAAGCACGAGGATCAGAGCTGTAGTACAGGTCTACAGAGGAACTACAGAGGAACTACAGAGGATCTACAGAGGAACTGCAGAAGAACTACAGAGGAACTGCAGAAGAACTACAGAGGAACTACTGAGGAACTGCAGAAGAACTACAGAGGAACTACAGAGGAACTGCAGAAGAACTACAGAGGAACTACAGAGGAACTGCAGAGGAACTACAGAGGAACTACAGAGGAACTTCAGAGGAACTACAGAGGAACTACAGAGGAACTACTGAGGAACTGCAGAAGAACTACAGAGGAACTACAGAGGAACTGCAGAAGAACTACAGAGGAACTACAGAGGAACTGCAGAGGAACTACAGAGGAACTACAGAGGAACTACAGAGGAACTGCAGAAGAACTACAGAGGAACTACAGAGGAACTACAGAGGAACTGCAGAGGAACTACAGAGGAACTACAGAGGAACTGCAGAAGAACTACAGAGGAACTGCAGAGGAACTACAGAGGAACTGCAGAAGAACTACAGAGGAACTACAGAAGAACTACAGAAGAACTACAGATGTACTACATATGATCTACAGATGAACTACAGAGGAACTACAGAGGAACTACAGAGGATCTACAGAGGAACTGCAGAGGAACTACAGAGGAACTACAGAAGAACTACAGAAGAACTACAGAGGAACTGCAGAGGAACTACAGAGGAACTACAGAAGGTCTACAGAAGGTCTACAGAGGGTCTGGTCTAGGTCTAGCCCTTGTTCTAGTTCAGGTCTTAGTTCTAGACCTAGGTCCTGGTACCTTCCGAGTCCAGACTGAGAACTTGACACAAACCCAGAAACAGGACTGAGAGAAACAGTCCCTGAACCTGGACTTCTGAAGAGCAGACAGGAGCAGACAGGAGCAGACAGGAGCAGACAGGAGCAGACAGGAGCAGGCAGGAGCAGACAGGAGCAGGCAGGAGCAGACAGGAGCAGACAGGAGCAGACAGGAGCAGACAGGAGCAGGCAGGAGCAGACAGGAGCAGAGAACAGAATGATTATTAGGACGGTGTTTTTCTGGGGTCTGTTGGTGTTTTTCTGGGGTCTGTTGGTGTTTTTCTGGGGTCTGTTGGTGTTTTTCTGGAGTCTGTTGGTGTTTTTCTGGGGTCTGTTGGTGTTTTTCTGGAGTCTGTTGGTGTTTCTCTGGAGTCTGTTGGTGTTTTTCTGGGGTCTGTTGGTGTTTCTCTGGAGTCTGTTGGTGTTTTTCTGGAGTCTGTTGGTGTTTCTCTGGGGTCTGTTGGTGTTTTTCTGGAGTCTGTTGGTGTTTTTCTGGAGTCTGTTGGTGTTTTTCTGGGGTCTGTTGGTGTTTTTCTGGAGTCTGTTGGTGTTTCTCTGGGGTCTGTTGGTGTTTTTCTGGAGTCTGTTGGTGTTTCTCTGGGGTCTGTTGGTGTTTTTCTGGGGTCTGTTGGTGTTTTTCTGGAGTCTGTTGGTGTTTCTCTGGGGTCTGTTGGTGTTTTTCTGGAGTCTGTTGGTGTTTTTCTGGAGTCTGTTGGTGTTTCTATGGGGTCTGTTGGTGTTTTTCTGGAGTCTGTTGGTGTTTTTCTGGAGTCTGTTGGTGTTTCTATGGGGTCTGTTGGTGTTTTTCTGGAGTCTGTTGGTGTTTTTCTGGAGTCTGTTGGTGTTTTTCTGGAGTCTGTTGGTGTTTCTATGGGGTCTGTTGGTGTTTTTCTGGAGTCTGTTGGTGTTTTTCTGGAGTCTGTTGGTGTTTTTCTGGAGTCTGTTGGTGTTTCTCTGGGGTCTGTTGGTGTTTCTCTGGAGTCTGTTGGTGTTTTTCTGGAGTCTGTTGGTGTTTTTCTGGAGTCTGTTGGTGTTTCTCTGGAGTCTGTTGGTGTTTCTCTGGAGTCTGTTGGTGTTTCTCTGGGGTCTGTTGGTGTTTTTCTGGAGTCTGTTGGTGTTTCTCTGGAGTCTGTTGGTGTTTCTCTGGAGTCTGTTGGTGTTTCTCTGGAGTCTGTTGGTGTTTCTCTGGAGTCTGTTGGTGTTTCTCTGGAGTCTGTTGGCGTTTCTCTGGAGTCTGTTGGCGTTTCTCTGGAGTCTGTTGGCGTTTCTCTGGAGTCTGTTGGCGTTTCTCTGGAGTCTGTTGGCGTTTCTCTGGAGTCTGTTGGCGTTTCTCTGGAGTCTGTTGGTGTTTCTCTGGAGTCTGTTGGTGTTTCTCTGGAGTCTGTTGGTGTTTTTCTGGAGTCTGTTGGTGTTTCTCTGGAGTCTGTTGGTGTTTCTCTGGAGTCTGTTGGTGTTTCTCTGGAGTCTGTTGGTGTTTTTCTGGAGTCTGTTGGTGTTTCTCTGGTGTCTGTTGGTGTTTCTCTGGAGTCTGTTGGTGTTTTTCTGGAGTCTGTTGGTGTTTTTCTGGAGTCTGTTGGTGTTTCTCTGGAGTCTGTTGGTGTTTCTCTGGAGTCTGTTGGTGTTTCTCTGGAGTCTGTTGGTGTTTCTCTGGAGTCTGTTGGTGTTTCTCTGGAGTCTGTTGGTGTTTTTCTGGAGTCTGTTGGTGTTTCTCTGGAGTCTGTTGGTGTTTCTCTGGGGTCTGTTGGTGTTTCTCTGGAGTCTGTTGGTGTTTTTCTGGAGTCTGTTGGTGTTTTTCTGGGGTCTGTTGGTGTTTTTCTGGAGTCTGTTGGTGTTTTTCTGGAGTCTGTTGGTGTTTATCTGGAGTCTGTTGGTGTTTCTCTGGGGTCTGTTGGTGTTTCTCTGGAGTCTGTTGGTGTTTTTCTGGAGTCTGTTGGTGTTTCTATAGGGTCTGTTGGTGTTTTTCTGGAGTCTGTTGGTGTTTCTATGGGGTCTGTTGGTGTTTTTCTGGAGTCTGTTGGTGTTTTTCTGGAGTCTGTTGGTGTTTCTCTGGAGTCTGTTGGTGTTTCTCTGGGGTCTGTTGGTGTTTTTCTCGAGTCTGTTGGTGTTTTTCTGGAGTCTGTTGGTGTTTCTCTGGAGTCTGTTGGTGTTTCTCTGGAGTCTGTTGGTGTTTCTCTGGAGTCTGTTGGTGTTTCTCTGGAGTCTGTTGGTGTTTCTCTGGAGTCTGTTGGTGTTTTTCTGGAGTCTGTTGGTGTTTTTCTGGAGTCTGTTGGTGTTTCTCTGGAGTCTGTTGGTGGTTATCTTGAGTCTGTAGGTGTTTTTCTGGACTCTGCTGGTGTTTCTCTGGAGTCTGTTGGAGTTTGTCTGGAGTCTGTTGGCGTTTCTCTGGAGTCTGTTGGTGTTTCTCTGGAGTCTGTTGGTGTTTTTCTGGAGTCTGTTGGTGTTTTTCTGGAGTCTGTTGGTGTTTTTCTGGAGTCTGTTGGTGTTTCTCTGGAGTCTGTTGGTGTTTCTCTGGAGTCTGTTGGTGTTTCTCTGGGGTCTGTTGGTGTTTCTCTGGAGTCTGTTGGTGTTTTTCTGGAGTCTGTTGGTGTTTCTCTGGAGTCTGTTGGTGTTTCTCTGGAGTCTGTTGGTGTTTCTCTGGAGTCTGTTGGTGTTTCTCTGGAGTCTGTTGGTGTTTCTCTGGAGTCTGTTGGTGTTTTTCTGGAGTCTGTTGGTGTTTCTCTGGGGTCTGTTGGTGTTTCTCTGGAGTCTGTTGGTGTTTTTCTGGAGTCTGTTGGTGTTTTTCTGGAGTCTGTTGGTGTTTTTCTGGAGTCTGTTGGTGTTTTTCTGGAGTCTGTTGGTGTTTTTCTGGAGTCTGTTGGTGTTTTTCTGGAGTCTGTTGGTGTTTCTCTGGAGTCTGTTGGTGTTTTTCTGGAGTCTGTTGGTGTTTCTCTGGAGTCTGTTGGTGTTTTTCTGGAGTCTGTTGGTGTTTTTCTGGAGTCTGTTGGTGTTTCTCTGGAGTCTGTTGGTGTTTTTCTGGAGTCTGTTGGTGTTTCTCTGGGGTCTGTTGGTGTTTCTCTGGAGTCTGTTGGTGTTTCTCTGGAGTCTGTTGGTGTTTTTCTGGAGTCTGTTGGTGTTTCTCTGGGGTCTGTTGGTGTTTTTCTGGAGTCTGTTGGTGTTTCTCTGGAGTCTGTTGGTGTTTCTCTGGAGTCTGTTGGTGTTTTTCTGGAGTCTGTTGGTGTTTTTCTGGAGTCTGTTGGTGTTTTTCTGGAGTCTGTTGGTGTTTCTCTGGGGTCTGTTGGTGTTTCTCTGGAGTCTGTTGGTGTTTTTCTGGAGTCTGTTGGTGTTTCTCTGGGGTCTGTTGGTGTTTCTCTGGAGTCTGTTGGTGTTTTTCTGGAGTCTGTTGGTGTTTTTCTGGAGTCTGTTGGTGTTTCTCTGGAGTCTGTTGGTGTTTTTCTGGAGTCTGTTGGTGTTTCTCTGGAGTCTGTTGGTGTTTCTCTGGAGTCTGTTGGCGTTTTTCTGGAGTCTGTTGGCGTTTTTCTGGAGTCTGTTGGTGTTTCTCTGGAGTCTGTTGGCGTTTTTCTGGAGTCTGTTGGTGTTTTTCTGGAGTCTGTTGGTGTTTTTCTGGAGTCGTTTGGTGTTTTTCTGGAGTCTGTTGGTGTTTCTCTGGAGTCTGTTGGTGTTTCTCTGGAGTCTGTTGGCGTTTTTCTGGAGTCTGTTGGCGTTTTTCTGGAGTCTGTTGGTGTTTCTCTGGAGTCTGTTGGTGTTTTTCTGGAGTCTGTTGGTGTTTTTCTGGAGTCTGTTGGTGTTTCTCTGGAGTCTGTTGGTGTTTTTCTGGAGTCTGTTGGTGTTTTTCTGGAGTCTGTTGGTGTTTCTCTGGAGTCTGTTGGTGTTTCTCTGGAGTCTGTTGGTGTTTCTCTGGAGTCTGTTGGTGTTTCTCTGGAGTCTGTTGGTGTTTCTCTGGAGTCTGTTGGTGTTTCTCTGGAGTCTGTTGGTGTTTCTCTGGGGTCTGTTGGTGTTTCTCTGGAGTCTGTTGGTGTTTATCTGGAGTCTGTTGGTGTTTTTCTGGAGTCTGTTGGTGTTTCTCTGGAGTCTGTTGGTGTTTCTCTGGAGTCTGTTGGTGTTTCTCTGGAGTCTGTTGGTGTTTTTCTGGAGTCTGTTGGTGTTTTTCTGGAGTCTGTTGGTGTTTTTCTGGAGTCTGTTGGTGTTTCTCTGGAGTCTGTTGGTGTTTCTCTGGGGTCTGTTGGTGTTTCTCTGGAGTCTGTTGGTGTTTCTCTGGAGTCTGTTGGTGTTTTTCTGGAGTCTGTTGGTGTTTTTCTGGAGTCTGTTGGTGTTTCTATGGGGTCTGTTGGTGTTTTTCTGGAGTCTGTTGGTGTTTTTCTGGAGTCTGTTGGTGTTTTTCTGGAGTCTGTTGGTGTTTCTCTGGAGTCTGTTGGTGTTTCTCTGGGGTCTGTTGGTGTTTTTCTGGAGTCTGTTGGTGTTTCTCTGGAGTCTGTTGGTGTTTTTCTGGAGTCTGTTGGTGTTTTTCTGGAGTCTGTTGGTGTTTCTATGGGGTCTGTTGGTGTTTTTCTGGAGTCTGTTGGTGTTTTTCTGGAGTCTGTTGGTGTTTTTCTGGAGTCTGTTGGTGTTTCTATGGGGTCTGTTGGTGTTTTTCTGGAGTCTGTTGGTGTTTTTCTGGAGTCTGTTGGTGTTTCTCTGGAGTCTGTTGGTGTTTCTCTGGAGTCTGTTGGTGTTTCTCTGGAGTCTGTTGGTGTTTCTCTGGAGTCTGTTGGTGTTTCTCTGGAGTCTGTTGGTGTTTCTCTGGAGTCTGTTGGTGTTTCTCTGGAGTCTGTTGGTGTTTCTCTGGAGTCTGTTGGTGTTTTTCTGGAGTCTGTTGGTGTTTCTATAGGGTCTGTTGGTGTTTTTCTGGAGTCTGTTGGTGTTTCTATGGGGTCTGTTGGCGTTTCTCTGGAGTCTGTTGGCGTTTCTCTGGAGTCTGTTGGCGTTTCTCTGGAGTCTGTTGGCGTTTCTCTGGAGTCTGTTGGCGTTTCTCTGGAGTCTGTTGGTGTTTTTCTGGAGTCTGTTGGTGTTTCTATGGAGTCTGTTGGTGTTTCTCTGGAGTCTGTTGGCGTTTCTCTGGAGTCTGTTGGCGTTTCTCTGCAGTCTGTTGGCGTTTCTCTGGAGTCTGTTGGTGTTTCTCTGGAGTCTGTTGGTGTTTCTCTGGAGTCTGTTGGTGTTTCTCTGGGGTCTGTTGGTGTTTCTCTGGAGTCTGTTGGTGTTTCTCTGGAGTCTGTTGGTGTTTTTTCTGGAGTCTGTTGGTGTTTCTCTGGAGTCTGTTGGTGTTTCTCTGGGGTCTGTTGGTGTTTCTCTGGAGTCTGTTGGTGTTTTTCTGGAGTCTGTTGGTGTTTTTCTGGAGTCTGTTGGTGTTTTTCTGGAGTCTGTTGGTGTTTCTCTGGAGTCTGTTGGTGTTTCTCTGGAGTCTGTTGGTGTTTCTCTGGAGTCTGTTGGTGTTTCTCTGGGGTCTGTTGGTGTTTCTCTGGAGTCTGTTGGTGTTTCTCTGGAGTCTGTTGGTGTTTCTCTGGAGTCTGTTGGTGTTTCTCTGGAGTCTGTTGGTGTTTTTCTGGAGTCTGTTGGTGTTTTTCTGGAGTCTGTTGGTGTTTTTCTGGAGTCTGTTGGTGTTTCTCTGGAGTCTGTTGGCGTTTTTCTGGAGTCTGTTGGTGTTTTTCTGGAGTCTGTTGGTGTTTTTCTGGAGTCTGTTGGTGTTTTTCTGGAGTCTGTTGGTGTTTCTCTGGAGTCTGTTGGCTGTTTCCAAACCTAAACTGACTCTGGATTCCAGTTTGTCTCTAAACACATTTTCGTGGGGCTCGCTCAGGACACGAAACCTTTAGCTTCAGAACCGCAGGACTCCTGCTGTTTGGATCGGCCAGTCCGGTCCTGAGCCAGGTCCAGGTCCGGTCCCGGTCCAGGTCTAGTCTCCGGTCCAGGTCCGGTCTCTGGTCCGGTCCAGGTTCGGTCTCCGGTCTGGTCCAGGTCCGGTCCCGTGGGGTCCGTGTTTTGGGTTCTACAGGTCCGGACGGGGGCAGGTTCTGGACTCACCGTCTTCCTGTTGCGGCGCCGCCACTCAAAGCCCCTGCTGCGCTCTGATTGGTGGATTCTGGGGCCGGAGGTGCAGGGGGCGGAGCCATTCTGCTCATCTGACGACACTGAAAGAAGACCAGGGTTAGACCAGGACTAGACCAGGACTAAACCAGGACTAAACCAGGGTTAGACCAGGACTAAACCAGGACTAAACCAGGGTTAGACCAGGACTAAACCAGGACTAAACCAGGACTAAACCAGGACTAAACCAGGGTTAGACCAGGACTAAACCAGGACTAAACCAGGACTAAACCAGGACTAAACCAGGGTTAGACCAGGACTAGACCAGGACTAAACCAGGACTAAACCAGGACTAAACCAGGACTAGACCAGGACTAAACCAGGACTAAACCAGGGTTAGACCAGGACTAGACCAGGACTAAACCAGGACTAAACCAGGGTTAGACCAGGACTAAACCAGGACTAAACCAGGACTAAACCAGGGTTAGACCAGGACTAAACCAGGACTAAACCAGGACTAAACCAGGGTTAGACCAGGACTAGACCAGGACTAAACCAGGACTAAACCAGGGTTAGACCAGGACTAGACCAGGACTAAACCAGGACTAAACCAGGGTTAGACCAGGACTAGACCAGGACTAGACCAGGACTAGACCAGGACTAAACCAGGACTAAACCAGGTCTAAACCAGGTCTAAACCAGGTCTGAACCAGGTCTAAACCAGGTCTAAACCAGGTCTAAACCAGGTCTAAACCAGGACTAAACCACTAGACCCAGAGGGAGGCTGCGGTGGGACCTGGCTCCGGGCTGCTGGGCGTGCTCCCTCTGGTGGTGGAGGGCAGGAAGAGCAGGCCGTGCAGGGGCTTGTGGGTAGTGTAGTGCACAGACCACCTCCTGTCGGGTTCCCCCACTGCAGAACAGAACAGAACCATGTTTCTGCAGGTTCAACGAGGATTTAGGCTGAGAAACTGTTTCAGATGGACCAAGGTCTAAACCAGGTCTAAACCAGGACTGAACCAGGACTGAACCAGGACTGAACCAGGACTGAACCAGGACTGAACCAGGACTAAACCTGGACTGAACCAGGACTGAACCAGGACTAAACCTGGACTGAACCTGGACTGAACCTGGACTGAACCAGGACTGAGCCAGGACTAAAGCAGGACTGAACCAGGACTGAACCAGGTCTAAACCAGGTCTAAACCTGGACTGAACCTGGACTGAACCTGGACTGAACCTGGACTGAACCAGGACTAAACCAGGACTAAACCAGGACTGAAGCAGGACTAAAGCAGGACTAAACCAGGACTGAACCAGGACTGAACCAGGACTAAACCAGGACTAAACCAGGACTAAACCAGGACTGAACCAGGACTGAACCTGGACTGAACCAGGACTGAGCCAGGACTAAAGCAGGACTGAACCAGGACTGAACCAGGTCTAAACCAGGTCTAAACCAGGACTGAACCAGGACTAAACCAGGACTAAACCAGGACTGAAGCAGGACTAAAGCAGGACTAAACCAGGACTGAACCAGGACTGAACCAGGACTGAACCAGGACTAAACCAGGTCTAAACCAGGACTAAACCAGGACTAAACCAGGACTGAACCAGGTCTAAACCAGGTCTAAACCAGGACTGAACCAGGACTGAACCAGGACTAAACCTGGACTGAACCAGGACTGAACCAGGACTGAACCAGGACTGAACCAGGACTAAACCAGGACTGAACCGGGACTAAAGCAGGACTGAACCGGGACTGAACCGGGTCTAAACCGGGACTGAACCGGGACTGAACCGGGACTGAACCGGGACTGAACCAGGACTAAACCAGGAGTAAACCAGGACCAGGTCTAAACCAGGACTAAACCAGGACTACAGCAGGACTAAAGCAGGACTGAACCAGGTCTTGTCTGGGTCTAATCCCGGACTGCGCAGCACCTGCTCCTTTCAGCTGCACTAAAGACCAAAATGGTGCAATGATGCAAAAAAAGAAAAGTCAGAGGAACCAGGTCTAAATCAGAACTAAACCAGGACTAAATCAGGACTAGACCGGGTCTAGACCAGGACTAAGCCAGGTCTAAACTGCGGCGTGTGTCCTCTGTGTCAGACTTACCGTTGTTCTTGGAGAGATATTTGAGGATGGACTTTATCGCATCTCGAATAATCACCATCTTAGACCGGACTAAAGCAGAACTAAACCAGGACTAACCCGGGACTCACTCGGGTCTCCAGCAGGACTCCCTCAGAGGACTATCCCCGGTCTAAACCCGGTCTAAACCGATCTCCTGCAGGTCAGTGCAGAGCTGTTCCCACGCAGTCTGCTCTGCTGCGGCGTCCCACTCTCCCCGGATCAGACCGACACACACACACACACACTATACACACACTCACTATACACACACACACACTATACACGCACACACTATACACACACTACACTCACTATACACACACACACTACACTCACTATACACACACACTACACTCACTATACACACACACTACACTCACTATACACACACACACTATACACACACACACTACACTCACTATACACACACACTACACTCACTATACACACACACGCACACACTATACACACACACGCACACACTATACACACACACGCACACACTATACACACACACTACACTCACTATACACACACACGCACACACTATACACACACACTACACACTATACACACGCACACACTATACACACACACACACTATACACACACACACTACACTCACTATACACACACACGCACACACTATACACACACACTACACACTATACACACGCACACACACACACGCACACTATACACACACACGCACACACTATACACACGCACACACTACACTCACTATACACACACACACTACACACTACACTCACTATACACACACACGCACACACTATACACACACACGCACACTATACACACACGCACACTATACACACACACTACACACTATACACACGCACACACTATACACACACACTACACACTATACACACACACACACTATACACACACACACTACACTCACTATACACACACACGCACACACTATACACACACACTACACACTATACACACGCACACACACACACTATACACACACACACTATACACACGCACACACTACACTCACTATACACACACACACTATACACACGCACACACTACACTATACACACACACTATACACACACACACTACACTCACTATACACACACACACACACTACACTCACTATACACACACACACTATACACACACACTACACTATACACACACACACTATACACACACACACTACACTCACTATACACACACACACTATACACACACACTACACTCACTATACACACACACTACACTCACTATACACACACACGCACACACTATACACACACGCACACACTATACACACACACGCACACTATACACACACACTACACTCACTATACACACACACGCACACACTATACACACACACTACACACTATACACACGCACACACTATACACACACACACACACTATACACACACACACTACACTCACTATACACACACACACACACACTACACACTATACACACGCACACACACACACTATACACACACACACGCACACACTATACACACGCACACACTACACTCACTATACACACACACACTACACACTACACTCACTATACACACACACGCACACACTCTACACACACACAACACAATAAACACACGCACACACTCTACACACACACACAAAACTCAATATACACAAACACTCACACACTATACACAAACACTACACACTATACACACACACACACACTATACACACACACACTACACTCACTATACACACACACGCACACACTATACACACACACTACACACTATACACACGCACACACACACACTATACACACACACACACACACTATACACACACACACACTACACTCACTATACACACACACACTATACACACGCACACACTACACTATACACACACACTATACACACACACACTATACACACACACCTCTGTAGGGCAGAGTACCCTCTGTAGGGCAGAGTACCCTCTGTAGGGCAGAGTATCCCTCTGTAGGGCAGAGTACCCTCTGTAGGACAGAGTATCCTCTGTAGGGCAGAGTACCCTCTGTAGGGCAGAGTATCCTCTGTAGGCAGAGTACCCTCTGTAGGGCAGAGTACCCTCTGTAGGGCAGAGTACCCTCTGTAGGGCAGAGTATCCTCTGTAGGGCAGAGTATCCTCTGTAGGCAGAGTATCCTCTGTAGGGCAGAGTACCCTCTGTAGGGCAGAGAATCCTCTGTAGGCAGAGTACCCTCTGTAGGGCAGAGTATCCCTCTGTAGGGCAGAGTACCCTCTGTAGGACAGAGTATCCTCTGTAGGCAGAGTACCCTCTGTAGGGCAGAGTATCCCTCTGTAGGGCAGAGTACCCTCTGTAGGGCAGAGTATCCTCTGTAGGCAGAGTATCCTCTGTAGGGCAGAGTACCCTCTGTAGGGCAGAGTATCATCTGTAGGCAGAGTACCCTCTGTAGGGCAGAGTATCCCTCTGTAGGCAGAGTATCCTCTGTAGGGCAGAGTACCCTCTGTAGGCAGAGTACCCTCTGTAGGGCAGAGTACCCTCTGTAGGCAGAGTACCCTCTGTAGGGCAGAGTATCCTCTGTAGGGCAGAGTACCCTCTGTAGGGCAGAGTATCCCTCTCTGCTGCAGTCTTTCCCACACTTTCAGATGCTTTACTGCTCACCATAGCAACAGACTTTACAGCAGAGTACCTCTGTAGGGCAGAGTATCCTCTCTTCATCACCTCATCACCAGAGCAACAGACTTTACAGCAGTTTGGTACGCTCTGTACTGCAGAGTGCCTTCATCACCTCATCACCATAGCAACAGACTGTAGGGCAGAGTATCCCTCTCTGCTGCAGTCTTTCCCACACTTTCAGATGCTTTACTGCTCACCATAGCAACAGACTTTACAGCAATTTGGCACGCTTTACTGCAGCTGCCTTCATCACCTCATCACCATAGCAACAGACTTTACAGCAGTTTGGCACGCTTTACTGCAGCTGCCTTCATCACCTCATCACCATAGCAACAGACTTTACAGCAGTTTGGCACGCTTTACTGCACCCACAGTATTATACAGATCAGATCAGATGATCCTGAGGAAGAGTCCTGGTCCAGGCCTGGTTTAGTCTGGGTTTAGGCCGGGTCCTGGTTCTGGTCCTGGTTCTGGTCCTGGTTCTGGTTGTGGTCCCTGACAGGAGGAGGTTGTGGGTTTGAGTCCCTGACAGGAGGAGGTTGTGGGTTCGAGTCCCTGACAGGAGGAGGTTGTGGGTTCGAGTCCCTGACAGGAGGAGGTTGTGGGTTCGAGTCCCTGACAGGAGGAGGTTGTGGGTTGAGTCTGACAGGAGGAGGTTGTAGGTTCGAGTCCCTGACAGGAGGAGGTTGTGGGTTGAGTCCCTGACAGGAGGAGGTTGTGGGTTCAAGTCCCTGACAGGAGGAGGTTGTGGGTTTGAGTCCCTGACAGGAGGAGGTTGTGGGTTTGAGTCCCTGACAGGAGGAGGTTGTGGGTTTGAGTCCCTGACAGGAGGAGGTTGTGGGTTTGAGTCCCTGACAGGAGGAGGTTGTGGGTTTGAGTCCCTGACAGGAGGAGGTTGTGGGTTCGAGTCCCTGACAGGAGGAGGTTGTGGGTTCGAGTCCCTGACAGGAGGAGGTTGTGGGTTGAGTCCCTGACAGGAGGAGGTTGTGGGTTGAGTCCCTGACAGGAGGAGGTTGTGGGTTGAGTCCCTGACAGGAGGAGGTTGTGGGTTGAGTGCCTGACAGGAGGAGGTTGTGGGTTCGAGTCCCTGACAGGAGGAGGTTGTGGGTTCGAGTCCCTGACAGGAGGAGGTTGTGGGTTGAGTCCCTGACAGGAGGAGGTTGTGGGTTCGAGTCCCTGACAGGAGGAGGTTGTGGGTTGAGTCCCTGACAGGAGGAGGTTGTGGGTTCGAGTCCCTGACAGGAGGAGGTTGTGGGTTCGAGTCCCTGACAGGAGGAGGTTGTGGGTTCGAGTCCCTGACAGGAGGAGGTTGTGGGTTCGAGTCCCTGACAGGAGGTGGTTGTGGGTTGAGTCCCTGACAGGAGGAGGTTGTGGGTTGAGTGCCTGACAGGAGGAGGTTGTGGGTTCGAGTCCCTGACAGGAGGAGGTTGTGGGTTGAGTCCCTGACAGGAGGAGGTTGTGGGTTTGAGTCCCTGACAGGAGGAGGTTGTGGGTTGAGTCCCTGACAGGAGGAGGTTGTGGGTTTGAGTCCCGGGCCTCACCGTGGTATAGGAGCGGCGTTGTTGTCGTTGCTTCTCGGCTCTTTTTGCGTCGGAACCATCGGCGTTTCCGTTTGGGTTTGTATTTAAACTGAGGGGGCGGGGCCTGGAGCAAGTCTACATCCTGGTACTTAGGCGGGGGCGTGTCTGTGCTCAGAAGGGGGTGTGGTCTGGTGAATCCCGGGCGTGGCTCCGGGGTGGGTGGGCCGCAGCTGGTCCTCCTGTTCGGTCCAAACCCGGACCAGGGCGGGTTTGGGTCCTTCACTTCTTGGTCCGGCCCCCACGCCGCGCTGTGATTGGGCGACGGGGGGGCGTGTGACCGCAGCGCCGCGTACTGATGGTGGACGCGGGCGCTCAGCAGGCGCCGCCGCAGACTCCCCTCGGCCCGGGCGTGGAACGGACCGGCTCTGGACTGGACTGGACCCGGACCGGACTGG